>BJBW01000845.1:44131-96527 GCA_004320125.1 Scolopax mira
AGTTGTAGAGGGCAATGAGGTCCCCCCTCAGCCTCTTCTTCTCCAAACTAAACATGCCCAGTTCCCTCAGCCATAAGATAAGGCATAATCTTAAATATTGCATACTTGAACTGAGTAGAACGTGCTTCCAATTTTATTTCATTCCTAACGAATTCCTTTAATGTTGTGTCGGGCCATTAAGTCAATGGGCTGCTTCCTCACAGCTAATGCCAGTGGTTGGGAAAGGACGGGCTGGAGCCCAGGGGGCTCTCACACGTGATGTGCAGTTGATGGGGTGATGAAATTTAGCAGCGAGAGACAAGGCAAGTGTTGCTGAGAGATAACATGTGCTTCGTGAGTGTTGTCAGGAAGAAGGTGTAGCCCTGTGCTTCCAACATGTGGTGTGTGTTATCACACATTGACACAAGCCTTGCTATATTTTACAGTGATTAAAAAGCATGTAAATAAAAAAGCATCTATTTAATAGTGGATAATTTGCTAATGAAAAGCTGAGGAAATGAAACTTCTTTGGGAAGTGTTTTCCCTTGAGCTGCAGGAGAAACTGAGAAACACTTAGGCTTTGCATTTTTATATCATGTTTATATATTGTTTTCTCTTCTATATGCTTCAAATTTTTATGCTGCTGCATTTATGGCTTTGGAATGAAAAAAGCACTATGCACTAATACCTAGATGTTAAAAATTCTACTTGCAAGCTATAATACAGAATAAATATAATATTCTACCTAATGAATTTCTAAACTATTTTTAAATAGTTTGTATAATAGCAACTGAGTTATTTTTAAGTGAGCTTGGATGAGAAAACAACCCAGTCTTTATCTATCCAAATATTTCTCCTTAAACCTTCTGTTGCTCAGAAAAAGCAAATTTTGAAGATGAACAACTCTAACTCTCCCTAAATTTCATCTACTTCCATAAGCGTGCTCCTTCTCTGAAGACAAAGGTTCGGTAAAGATGATGAAAAACCAAAACATTATTCTAATGTTCATGTATTTATTTATTGCATCCCAATTAAGCATTTGTGTAATCCTTTCCTATATCTAAATTGATATATTTTACCGTTTTTACACATATGCAAACAAGATTACCCAGAGAAAGCCTCTTTTTCCCCTGCCTTTAAACCTCAAGTCTCAGCATGTTCTCACAGAGCACTGTTATATTTTTCATATTTTCAGAGAGCAAGTTTTGTGAGAGCCCACGCAATGAGGATGTCTACAGGGAAACAGCTCCCATTAAACCCCTCAGCCAAGTCCATCAGCTCAACAAGAGCTGGTAAAAACCAGGAGTTTGTGACCAAGTCCCAAAGCCAGATCACAAATACACTCTGTGTGAAATTCCACAGCACTGGAAACGGTGGAAATGTAACAGCAAAGAAAAAAAAAACCCAACCACAACCATGGCTGTAAACTCAAGTCATAAGCCAGCAGTGTGGGTAAAGTAAGATAAAGAGATATTTGAACTCCATTTCTGTCCTGCCTTAAATCCCATTGTCTGCCCACACCATCCCCGGGTTCATTTAACACCTGGCTGCTAAAGCAGCTTACCTCACGGGCTGGAGTGGGAACTGCAATTGTCCACATCAGAGTGACACACGTCCCACCAAATCCTAAATTAAAGTTACAGTATTTGCACCATTTCCAACTCTTCTCATCTAAACTGGTTTTAGCAATACGTTGCTGGGAAGTGCAGCCCGTGATGCACACACATCCATTAGCCCCACAGCTGGCTCAGGGAACAAAGAGCAAATACAGATTGACCTATTTTCTACTGGCAATGTATTAACGAAGCCAAACAGCTGCGGTTGTTTATAACACTCAAATATGCAAATTAACTTTCCTCATGCCTACAAATGTGTTTGATATTTTACATAATGCCCAGAACAAGCATTTTTAAAACTCCATACCTGGTGCTCAATGCTAAACTTCAGTAACACTCACTGCAGCCTTAGCTTTCCTGAGGGAGGGAAGCTTTTTATGCTCTCCAGGTATACACAAATAAAGCTTTTCTTTCATGAAACCAACTACACCCACTGCACTTCTTCTTCCATGTGTACATTTAGAGATAGAGTGTCTTCTGCAGGCAGAAATCCATTATGAGGAGGAAACACAAGTGTCTCAGGTCCCAGGTGAGCTGCATTAGAGCTCCCAAGTATCACAAAAATCACATCTCCCTGACCCCTTTCTCATCATAACTCAGTGGGAGAATAGCAAAATCTAATTGGCATTGGAGCTATGAACCCTGAGAGGCTGTCTGACAGCAAAATGATGTCTTCTTCATGTTTTGATGCAATCAGGCTTGAAAACAAAGCCTTCACCTAAAGTTTTTCCCTGGAAATATAAATCTATTCTATGGAATCTGAGGCCAAAAGTTCCAGAGGTTACAGTGTGGTCATCAGATAGGTGTCCTGTTCTAAGGGCTAGAATTGTTCACTGATCTACTGCAGTAAATCATTCTAACCTCTGCTCAAGACCTTAATGGTAATGTATGTCATAGCTGTATTTACATGTGTGCGGACAACCACAAATCTGGCTTGAAACTTCAATTCAGTTATTTTACATAGAGTATTGTATTGTAGCTGTACTTACAAACAGTGAAGGAATTTCTAGGAAACCAGGGGTTTTTTTCAATTTCTAAAACGTAATCAAAGATCTCCAAAACAATCATATATGCCCAAGAATAGCTTTTTCAGTTATTTTTTCTTTGTTTTAGCAGTAATTTTTAACTTTTTCACTGTGGCAGCCAGATTAATGATTATAGCACCTAATATGATACAGCAAATAGTACATTTGAAAGTCTTCATTCCCCCCCAAAAAAGACCCTCAAAATAATTCAAAATGATATAGCAAAGTTCCTCAACTGGCACAGTAAAGCGGGTAGTATATCCCCCAACCTCTACTTCATATTTAAGTCGACAAAAATCTCATCATTATTTAAGGAACACTTATTGTTTTCTCGGAGTCTTTCACAGGGCTGAAGGTGTCGTGATTTGTTCATTGTGTAACATTTTTACATGCAAGCAGTGGATACAACATAATATAATATGATACTACACAAATTATATTTGTTATGCCTTTTTGACTGGAGCAGCTACACAACATGCACACAATGGAAAGAAACAGAAGCAGTCTCTAGGAAGTATGGAAGCCTCCAATGAGCTTTGATAGCATTCAGATCCCAAAGTTCTTCCAGTTTTATCTGTACTAAATTGGTTCTCAGAGTAAGAAATTCAAATGAATGTCCTTTAGCCTGCTATCCTTAGAGCCATACATAGTATTATCTCTCACACCATTAAGAAATCTCACTGCAGTGATTGCTTTTGATCCTTTCTCCTTGTTAGTTCCAATAGCACCATTTTTTCTTTCCTTATTTCTTTTCTCCCTCAAAAGGGAGCTCAAGAACTCTCTGATCTGTAATTGCACAACGTTCAGAGCAACTGCATTTCTCTTACACAGACAAAGTTTTTACAATGACCTCTGTGACTGTGATATAATGGGATCATCTTCCCAGGTAATAATTTGTACTGAATGTGATGGGTGAAGATTCAGCGAGTATTTTTTCCTTACAAAAGGATATAGGTGCAGAACTCCCCACAGAGAGTTTCTAAAAAGTACCACGAAAAGCAAAATGATGTGCACTACTGAAATTGTTTGAAAATAAGAAAGCATATAGATCAACTGAAAGGCATATTGAAAGTGAATTAAGAAATACTGTAGAGGAGGAACAATCTACACCTCTGCTCCTTCTCTTGCGAGTCAGGCTATTAAATATTCTAGTGATTTTAGAAAAGAAGACAAGCCCAAAGGTCTAATAGATTAACTCTACTGTGACTTAAATGATGTAGAAACAGACAACAAAGAAAATAAAACAGATTTATGCCAGGCTACTTCGATGAATGACCTCGGAACGGCTCACATTATGGTCTCAGTATCTAGCAAGCAATTTCGATGGAGAAGTACTGTAATAGGATTTTTCTCCCCCACACCAATTATTATTAAACAGAAACAATTCTGTGGGAGAGAACATGGGCAAATAAGTCACAATGCACTTATATTTTCTCTTAGCTGTTGGTGTTATTGCAATGCATGCACATAACAGCCTACAAAGTCTATTGCAGAGTAACTAAAGAAAACCAAAGTTTCTGAAAATAGGAGATTTTTTTTTTATCTTCCTCATCACCGTTTCAGTCATTTTTATATATATCAGTCTTTGAAACTCCTCTAAGACTGAAGTGATTGGCATCTTTATTTTATAGATACTGAATAGGATAAACAGTGTGATTGGGGCAAAATGGAAACCCTGTACATGGCACTGCCTGTAAATGGATCTCAAGATCTCCTACAACTCTATCATCACCTCAGTCACTGCACCTACGTTTTCTCTCCTACTAAACTTACTTCTCCCTTACCCAAAGGCAATTCAAAATATCCACAGTGGCATCTAGGTAGAATTTCGGTGTCTCTCCTCACACTGAGAGGTTGTGACTATGCCTGAACTATGCCAGGGGCTGTTCATCATCTCAGGGGTCCCTCCAACCATGAAGACTCTGTGATGCTGTGATTCTCTGGCATTGAGGCCACTGCCCGTGAGTTCTTCATATAATGTGCCAGCATATGCTTATGGTATTATTTTCCTCATCACCATGTCAGAATTGTCATCCTCAGGGATTATATAGTCAGTCACTGGGAACACATTTGGCCATGTCCTAAAGAGAACACCAGGAATTCTTTTCCCTAAGCAAGACACCTGTAGAAATCAGTCAGGAATAACACTGTCTGCTTTTATAAAAGTTAGTGGAACAGAGCTCAGTCTTCTTCTAGATATTTGCATTTTGCAGAGAATATTTCCTACTAAAAAAATCTTAAAAGAATTTTTGCAAGTGGCATTTCTGGCTGCTTCTGGTAAACTAGGAGTTTATAGGGTTTTATCTTTACCATGCATGTAAAGTATTCAGTGTCAAACACTGGCTTAGCTCGAATGGTTCTGAATAACATGGGAGAACCCCATTGCTGAACAGCACCTGAAAGCAGAAGTTCTTCCAACACCTCCTTTTCTTCCATTTAGTAACACATTTCAACACATTCAATAGATCTAAAAAAAAAGTCTTTTTAGTTTCAGTGATACCTTGGGACAGTAAGCTCCATAAATCTCATATGTTGGATGATTAGTTCCTTTCTTCAGTTTTAAAATGTATTCCCTTTCAATTTCCATGATTATTTCCTTGTTCTTATGTGATAAGTAGTAAATAGGAGCCACCATTTATCTTGTCAGCACAAATGTCCTTCTTCTTGCCTTCTCTCTCAAAATATAACTGTTTAGTTCAATCTCTCTTCCCACAGAGCTAACTCTGTGTCATTTAACATTCTGGCACCTTCCATGAAATCTACTCTACCTCTGCTGGGTCCTTCTTGATTCAGTCTCTTTTGAGCTTTAATTTTCATGAAAATATAAGCAATTATTTACTTGATGATTATATTCTTCATTCGCCATTATGCCGCTTCTTCAACTTTTGGTTAAATGTGAGTTTTTCATTGTAAAGCAGACTGATGAAAATCCATTTGTGGTAGGTGACTAACCTACCCAGGTTAGGTGAGTACCCACCCAGGTACTCCCAGGTACTCATGTGGGGAGGGAATAATGCATTTGAATGGTTTCAGCAAACCATTCAAAATACTAATCAGGATGAAGCCTTTCACTTAATTTTCAAGGTTAGCTTTTCTATTTCTAAAGAAGTTTCTTTTCACAATTTGTACTTTAAAGAATATGAAAATCAAAGCTGCCACACTGTTTTTTAAATTGGCAGGACTCCTGTTTTCAATGCTTTCATTCTAGGGGAATTGTTAAGCCCATGCTTAACACTCCCACAGGTGCATTTCAGGTAAATATTTAAATATAATTCGGTGTGTTAATAATAAATTTTTTAATATGGAATTTTCAATTTCAAGTACATTTTGAGTACTCATGCAAGTTCACTGAAACTAAATATTGTATTATACTGTGATTATTTTCCACTCTGCAAGTGTAAAGTAGCACTTTTTTTGTTAGATTGGAATTTCTTACAGTACCAGTACTGATAAACTCTCCTACTCTGCTCAAGAATCCCTGTGCTCACAAAAGAAATCTTTCCAAGGCTGCACACCCTTCACAGTGACTTTTGTGAATACTTATAAACTCATGTATCTGGTCACATTTCTTTAGGTAAGAAAACCTGCCATTCAAAGCACGTCAGTTATTTTAGATAACCTCTTCAACAAATACTAGCAAATACAGGTAAAGCTGTTTATTGTTAAGCTTTGGCTTTAACACTGCAGGACACTTATAAAAAGGACATGGCCACATGGCCACAAGAAGTTGAATGTTGGACGGCCAGTGCATCTCAGTAAAGAAAAAAGGATGTGAACAGAGATACATTTCATGATGGGTATTTAAATTAGTGAGTAAATCAGTATTAAGAATCTAATATGCAGGTGTTAATAAATAAAACTCCACCTAAGGAACCTGTACAATGAATGTTTCAACCGTTTTCTCCCTATACACTCCTATCTAGAGTTTTAAACATAGTCATAACTGGTTTTATACTGTGCAGTAAAATGTAAAGCACATTTTCTCTTCACTGTGGCTTTTTCAACTGCAAATATTATTCTTTGTCATCAGCCTCAAATGATAAATTAAAGCCCAGTAATACTGGAGTCCATGTCATTGACTGCCAGGAATATAAACCCCCTTTTTTGTTGTAGGCTTCCACAGACAATTGCTGGTACAGAGCAAGTTCTACTTTTAAATGCATTTTATGTTCTGGGTAACACGGTCTCAGGCCGTGGGAGAGGGGAAGGGAAGCCTCTCTTCCCTTGCAGAGCTATGGGCCACCTGCACCATTTCCTCTGATCAGACTGGGTCTGACTGTCTGATTGGGGAACATTTATTCCCCAAGAAAAGCATCACATGCCGAATACTGAACAGGGATTAGTCAGCACGGCTTCACCGCCACTATTTACCGTCTTCCAAAGATGTCAAGTTCAACAAGCTCCTGTAGCAACTCTCCTCAGAATAGCTCCTGGCAGAGTATCTATCTCCATGCCCTTCCTCCATCCATCAGCAGAGCTTACACTGTGAATGTGCATCGCCCTACCTTTTAGATCTCTATAATTAGGGTTTGGTTTTTTTCTTTACTCCCTTCTCCTTCCCTTTGTATGTGTTCTTTTTTTCACCCTGGACACTACAAAGCATTTGGTGTTTACCTAGCTCTTGCTGCCACAAGCAGTCCTTTGAAATCAATTCTGTAATTATGCAAGTTGCATCTTTTTTTAAGATCATAGACTTCACTTAGGTGTTTAAAGGCAGGCACAGTGTGTTGCTGTGCACAACAGAGCACGTCACAAATAGGCTGTGATTTCCACTGAGGCCTGTACTTGCTAATGCTACATAATCATAGGCTCTGTCTAGAAAATCAGGTTTTAGACATAATGCAAGCTGTAATTATCACAGGTATGCTCATGACCCAGCACAAGGCATCTAGAAATGTAAGTTTAAAAAGCAGCTAAAAGAAGAGAAGAGAAATGTCAGACAGGCAAGAGAGTTCAGTACGGGCTGACAGCAAATCAAAATTCTCAAGCATCCTTCCCGTAATGCAAAAATAATCAGAAGGATTTGGGAAAGCTATTTCCTGCCCTATAAAGGAGGAGAAAAAAAAAAATTCCCACCTTAATTAATAGGGGACACAGCTTATTGAAAGCTAGGTTTTTGAGAAGTTTAAATGACAACCTGCAGGACAAAATCACTGAGGGGGTTTCAGAAATGAGAGCAGCTCCTGGCGCTCTGGGACGGGCTTTTCTCACCCTGGGCTCATCCCTGGCTGGGAAGCAGGGAAATGCTTCCCTGGGCTATCCCAAGCAGCTGCAGCCAGGACAAGGCTACTGGAAAGGCAGCAAAAAAGGATTCCTTATTCCATTTAAAAGTTCCTTTTCACAGGAAAATTGCTTAACTACAGGAACTGCCACATCGCCCCTATTTAGCTGGAAGCACTCGTGGTTACCACCTAAAATAAACCAGCCGGATCCTCCAGTTTGGAGACATTTAGCCTGTTTTCTGTGATGTGTTTGAAAGATTCTCAATTCCCAAGAGTGAGATGATTAAACGCTGTGAATGGATGCAAACCATTGCATTCCAGGATGTTCCATAGGTATGATCTGAAGCTCAGTAGAGTTTGACTCCCTGATACCCGAGCCCCATGCTGCTAAATAACATTTGCTTCTGGTCTCTGGCCCTACTGTATCACCTCCTCTCATTCTGCTAATTAGACATAAATCTATTAGAAAAAACCCTATTTCTTTACAGAGTTAATCATGTTTAAAGGAAGAAGATGATTTGTTTAAGATTATTATGCAGTTGTAGTTCCCATTTTAACAATTTTTTCAGATGGTATAAAACTTTCTCTTACTGCAATTTACAGCTCTGTCAGAAGAAGATGTATTCTTGAAAGCTCCCTAATAATTTCTAAGTGGAATATAGAAAGATAGGGAGATTAAGCTCCTAATTCTCAGGGTCACATTCGAAGTTATTCCTAGTAGGTTGCACCAGCCATCCTGGTTTTACCTTCTAATACAGTTGGTAGAAGGATGGAGAAATCATGTGTTATTCTATACCTCTATTGGAAAGCAAAGGACAGCAGATTTTTTTCCTTTTCTTCTTTCAATATCCACAATCACAGTCTCTCTTATTTCAAGGCCCACTTCCCCAGTGCCTAGTGCTGACCTGATTAAAGGGGGCTATATTTTTGTTTACTTTCACCTGTTCATCTTATCTCTGACTCGATCAAATATTTCAGGCGATATCCTCCTTCTGCCCACATGTTTTGATGACCACAGACCTTATTTCCTGCCAGAAATCACACAAACCCTTTCCCTTTGCCGGTCTATTTGCGCTATAAACAACGGGATTTACTGTGGCAGGCCGGGCATATCTGTGGTATCCAGATGGCTTTGCCTTAACTGAAGAAATAGGTAACAGCCCTCCAAGCAGCTGCTGCAGTACATGTAGCACCTGCCCTAAAATCCCACAGGTTCAGCAAACAGCAGCGAGTACACAGGTATATATTCTATAAACATCCTAATTGTACAGCCAGTGGATGTATGCCTGCGTGGGTTAATGGCCGTCTATCCGTGAGCTGTTCCAGGGCTTGCTTCCAAATTTCATCCCTGCTCAGGCATCCCTAAGAGCCTGGGCTCTCTCCCTGCATCCCTGCTGGCAGGTACCAGCACTGCCCGTGTGCTGCTGCAGCTGTTCCAGGATGCTCACAAGACTCGCTGGGGAACCGAGGGCACGGCTAAAATCAGCATCTCTGCCTTTCCCTCCGGGGGAAGAGGATTTGAGTTCCAAGGGGTTTATATTTTATTTTGTTTAGCTTTCTTAATTTTAAAAAAAATAAATGTATTTATTTAAACCCGAGTTCTGAATTGATTTCCATCTTGTTTTTTTTTTTTGTCTGCTTCCAGTACGTAGGCATCAGAGTGGTGTTTATCTAGGTCACAACAAAGTGCCCTCCCCGTGAATGTTCTCAGCCCCTCTTAGGAGACATGCAGATTCTCGTGGGACAGGAATCATTTGCTGGGGACGAAAAGCTGGAAGGAATCCAGGCAAATATGTGTGGTTTTTCATGGCCTGAATCTTTGTTATACTGACCAAATGATAGAGTTTAATCATATATATACACATCAAGTCTAAGGGATTTCAGTGGCACAGCGATTATTAATAATACTTTCATATTGTTGGAGATTTTTTTCTGTATTGTACACGTTAATAAAAAACCAAGTCTCTATAACTTCATTTGAAATAAGTAGTTACTATATGCAGCTTAAGATGGGAAACTGGGACATGAAAGTCATACTTTCCTATTTTTCTCGGTCATAAAATAACCTGACCCTTTTTTTCCCCTCAGTCTTGCACTTTGAACAAGTCAGATATAAATTATCTGTTGAAAAAGTAAGTCATTGGAGGAAGAAGTTTGGTTTTATTTTCTTATTTTTTTAAGGGCTGATGGGCAGACTTTGCCAAAACAAGTCAAGGAAACCAAAAAGCCCAAATACTAATTACTCTTCCCATTAACACTAGGAAAAGCTTGTGAAGTACTATTATCTACTGGTTAATTGACTATAATTTACTGTTGAATCAAATCTGCAATAGTCCTGCTGTCCAGGACCTCTTGCCAACCGAGGGAGGTAAAACTGTACAAGTCCCAGCAGCAGGTGTTTAATAAAAGATCAGATGATCTCTGTTGTGCCAGGTTCTGGGATGTCAGGCTCTTCCACCTCTGGCCCCAAAGGTATCACTGCAACAATTTTAATTACTGATAATTTACTGGAGCTCAAGTAAAACATAGCCACTTGGACTGTTGGTTCAAAAGAAAAAAAAAAAAAGACAACCTCATTTACAGAACCAGAGTAACAGAGAATTTCTCCTTAGGAGAAATCCCCCTGCCTGAAGTCTGTGATTCCAGATCTCCATCGGAGGGAATTCTAAATGCACTTTCCTGCTGGGACGACTGGCCAGGACATTCCAGGTAGCAAAGACTTTAGGGCATCTTTCTTTCTTGGGGATTACCACGTCTGTTTTTCATCATTAGTCACAAAAATGTTAAATTTATTAGCAATTTGTTCTTTGCCTGTGGAATAATATTCTATCATAGACTGAGATATTTCAAAAGCTTGTCATAGCGGTGGGTATTTGTACAGGTATTTGTAAAATTTGTGACACTCAAAATTATTAGTGATTTTAGGCCGAGTTGAACAAATAGTTTTGTCATCATAAATGGAAAAAAGCCTCCTAAAACTCCACAACATTCCAGTTTTTTACTGATTCAACATTTATATAAAGTTATTCTGCATATCTTTGCAAAGATGGCTTCACATTTCTAACCTGAAGCAGATAAGGAACTTAAGTCTTCTTAAATTCCTATGAGTCAGGGTATTTTAGGGGACGGGAGAGGAATGAAAGGGTGATTATTTTTTTCAGTCTTGCAATTATAATCACCCAAAATTGGGATAAATCAATCCTGTTCCTCCTTGAACAAATACTTAATTATTATTTTTTTTTAATGCAACAACTTCAGCAGGACAGTTGACATGTTAGCACTGGGAAGTGCTATCAAGCAAAAAAAAATTAAAAATATACTGTAAATAAAAGGCTACTTAGAGTTGTTTTACTATTTATGCTAACTTCTCTGGGAAGTCTTGACACATAGAGGTTCCAAAATGCAAAGAAAGTTAAAGATCAGCATGGACTAACACCAGCACATTGTGGTCCCCTGTTCGGCTCACTCAATGCTTAGGATGAAAATGAATAGAAGATGCCCAATATTCTCCCTCCCACATGCAATTAA
Organism: Scolopax mira; assembly: GCA_004320125.1. Lineage (NCBI taxonomy): Eukaryota > Metazoa > Chordata > Aves > Charadriiformes > Scolopacidae > Scolopax > Scolopax mira. Next base: position 55,502 of record BJBW01000845.1, read on the forward strand.
ATCATGTCTTTGTGAAAGCTATTACAATAATGTACACAGGTAATTTATATAAGGATGGATTTAATTAGATTTCAGCATCTTTTAATAAAGTCTAGAAACTATCAGGATGGGGTAAAAGCCAGTATGGTGTAACTACAAGCTAATCCCCTGTGAAGCACACAGTTTTAGGAGCACTCTCCAATTACTGCACAAACTTAATTAAGTTCCTACCAAAACTGGTCTCTCTAGCTTGATACTCCATTTTCAAAATATGTTATGCTGTATTCCTTAAAGAATTATAGGAATTAATAATAAATTCTCTGTACAAAAGCATTGAGAAAACTGCTGCATTTTGCCAATCTTAAAAGCCCAGAAAACACATAAAAGAGATAAACTAGATTTTATTTACTCATGTATTTATTTATTCCATGTATTAATGAAACACCATGTGCTTGATTAGCCACACTGTGCTTCATGTCTTTTAAGTGGCACTATAAAGATTTAGAATTGAATAGGAATAGGGGTAGGATAGGAATATAATAGAATGGAATGAAATAGAATTAGACTAGAATAGTTCAGCTGGAAGGGACCAGCCTAGTCCCAGGTTAAACTGGTGCCCAGGGTTACTCCATCCCCAGTGCAGAATCCAGCATTTGTTCTTGTACAATTTCGTGCCACTGATGATTGCCCAATGCCCAATGCTCCAATCTACCCCTCTGCAGCAACCAATGAAATATTTCCCACTTTTATCAGGGTCCCATCTACTGAACATTCCCAGGTGTAATCTTAATACTAGGAATATGAAAGCACTATTTTGTCATTTGTATCGGGACAATTGTGTTTAGGGCATCATATTTTTACTGATGTTAAAAGGAAATTATTTTATTTTTTGTCTTCCTAGACATATTTCAGAAAACAAGGAGTTGTAGAAAGACTTTTTTCCTCCTACTATATAATATTCAGATAAAACCTATTCTTCAAACTTCAAACATCTTCAAACATTAAACACCCTCTGCTATTTACTTTGTTCAAACGAGAATTTCTGAAACACACATTATATAAGCAACTGTCAGTAGACAAAGGTCCATTTAGAGGAAGGGAAACATTCCTCCTCTAAGATATTATTAATCCAGCTTCTCTTAGAAGGTCTTAATTGTTGAAGGAACCACTGTACCCTAGCTGCTGTTTGACCGGGAAATAAGGGAGTTAATGATCATCCAAGACTTTGCAGAAAAAGAATCCCAGCCATCACCTACAGTCGTTTTTATTCCACAGCACTTCCATCTTCATGGAAGAAACACCACATCATAATCGCATTTCAGGTGCAAATAATAACTAGGCCAATAATATATCTCAAAAAAAAAAAGAAAAGGACCTATTTCATTTAGGTCTGAAAATCAAAATTGAGTCATTCAATTCACCTCAAAATACTTACATAAGTAATACTCTGGGAAAAGTTACAATCAGCAATTTCTGTGGGGAACCAAGCCAGTTGTGTTAAATTAGCCCATAATTTAGCCAGTTTTTTAAGTACTGCATGATCCTTTCTGACACAAAACTTCAAATAAGTTCAGCTTGGGCTGTACAGTAAAAAATATTTTTTGAGACAGATGTGGTTTATGTTCAATAAGGAAGCTGTTACAAGTGATAATTTTTTTGAAAACTATGAAGACCAAACAAAATGGGAAAATGTAATAGGAAATGCAACAAATCTTTAGTGTTTTAAGAATAATGAAAGTAGGCATAGAAATAGTGTCTCAACTGCTGTGCATTTGAGTTCATTCTCATCAATGAAAATAGCTACAGCTTGGCTATGATGTTGACTGCTGCTTTTAGGTTCATAACAGTATTCAATCAGTATTCAATCATTTTAAAAGACTTTAACAGTTTACAGTTAATGTCTGACAATCTAGTTTCTCATTTAAGATGTCTTATCTAAAAGGACTGGAACAGACATTCAGTTTACGAAATGACACTGAGATTTCTGACACATTTCTTATAGAAATTTTTAGAATCCTACATCCTGCTCCATGTTTCACAGGTAATGCAGATGAAGTTATTTGTTGGGACAGGAATTCTCACCTGCCATAAATGTATTTTCATCAGTCTACTTTAACAAAAGAAACCAGTGATATTAATGAAATCAAAATTATTTTGTGGAGAATGTCCATCTGAAGACAAATAAAACACAAAGTTTCCCTTATCAGTACACATGCACTGACCTTAAAGCTTTGCAACAGAAGGCTTATTGAGAATTATATCACTGCTAATTTTAGGCGACATTCACTAAGGAATAGTAAGCTACTTCCTAATAAGATGTGATTATTGTAAAGAAAAATCCTATTACAATGCAATACTCTTAGTGTACACCAAATGTTCATTTTAAAGCCATCTAAATGCTATGTTTAATATCAAGATTCTTCTCTGTAATCATCAAATTGCAATCTGTTCAAACCGTGGCTTCTGCCTGAATGGTTGCTTTTTGATACTGCGCTATGGGCCGTGGAGGACAGACCTGTGCTACGGGGGAGCACACACATCACTAAGGCACCTTCTCATTTTCATCATTATCATTGGGAAATATACTTTTAATTTAACATGGTTTCAATTTCCACAGTTCACACACCCATCAAATAGTAGTCTATTGTCAAGTTCTGCTTTGTGGAACTTGGCAACGCACCCACTGAAACACGGGCCGGTACACAGGAAAATAGCTTTTTTTTTTTGATGAACAAATCTTACTTGGTAGTACCAATGCAGAGCTACAGAACTACTTCCAAGTCAGTAAACGTGGTCACAGCAGAAACCCTTTTAGCTATGTCAGCATGGTTTGGACCATCTGTTTCCTTCTCTCTCCATACCTTCACTCATGCTTTTGGACTCTACCTAACTACCAGCCACGTTTCATGAATATCCTTTCATGACAACACAGGTTCCCTTTTAGGCCTTCCAAACCTAGCTTGCACAAAGTGACCCAGCACTCCTGATTTTATTCAGAAAAATCAAAAGATAAGCAGAACTAATCCTCTATTAAGAACCTTGTTTCCCTGAGTGTGGTTGATGTTCACTTTCCCCACAAATACATAGATCGGGCCTTCGCAAGTTTATCAGGGAATGTAGTGATAGGAGGAGGGGGAATGGTTTTAAACTGAAAGAGGGGAGATTTAGATGAGATACTAGAAAGAAATTCTTTACGGTGAGGGTGGTGAGATCCTGGCCCAGATTGCCCAGCAAAGCTGTGGCTCCCCCAACCTTGGAGGGGTTCAAGGCCAGGCTGGATGGGGCTTTGAGCAACCTGGTCTGGTGGGGGGTGTCCCTGCCCAGGGCAGGGGGGTGGAATGATATGATCTTTAGGGTCCCTAACCATTCCATGATTCTCTATATCTACAAGCATTCCTAGATGTTATCATGCCACAATCACACTTGACACCTGCCCTTAGAAAGGTAGCAAGAGGCTAATCTGCTCATTATCACTAACATTAGAAATGCATCTCATTTGGAATTATGTCTCCACAAAAAGCAACCTAAACAACAAACACAACTTATCAGCAGTCTTTCTAATTCTTGATTAAACGTTTCTCCAAGCTAACAAAGTGAATGCAGATGCAGAAGTTTCAACTTAATGAGTCAGATGCATCAAGGTCTTCTTTCAAATTCCCTGCTTCTGGCAATCATTTGATACACTCATGCTTTTCATGGAAAGGAGAAAAAGAAGTATAAGAGACATCTAACAATCCAACTGCTATACAGATTTACTCAGAAGAATAAACAATCTGTTAAAATTTAAGTATACATATATAGAAAAGTTATGTTGTCAAAGCCACTAAATCTTTTACCCTGAGAGTTTGTTTGTTGTTTAATCCTTACGGGCTTCTGAGAGAAATTTTAAGAACAATGTTGTATAAAAAAAGTTCAATATTAATGTCACATTAACACACACTTTCTATGGTTCTTTGCACCTTTAAATTCAAATATGAATTGCGATAGCAGCTGTAATTTGGCAAATCTCATTTACATTCTATTTGATGATAACAGAGTAAGAAACACTGGCTGTCAGAAGTTTCAAGTATTTTCTTCTTATCTGTCATCAGCATGAGGACTCAAGGACTAATAATCAGAATTGCATTTTGCTGGACTTTCTGCAGAGAAGAAAATAAAAAAAAAGACAAAAAGAAAAGGAAGTAGCTACCGCATGAAATGAACCACATGAGATACAGGCGAGGTCACTTTCAAGCTAAGACAATCTTAACCTTTCATTCCTCTTTCCTGATGATGAACTACTACATGAATTTGGAGAGTTATCATAACACCACCAGACTCAGCAGTATTAGTTTAAAATTTGTAAGGAGAAAAGTGTTTCTTGGGTCTTTCATCAGTCAAATTCACCATGAAAAGAAGGCAATACCACAATTTTTTCCTGAAATCAGTCTGAAATGGCTACTTTTCCTTGGCTATTTTTCCCTAGCAGAAACTACAATGACATTGTGATTCAAAACTACCTGGAATGGAACTTCGTGGGAGGTGTGTGTCCCTGCCCATGGCAGGGGGGTGGAACTACATGACCTTTAACATCTCCTCCAACCTAAATCATTCTATTTGTCTATGATTGATTCTAGGATCTGTCTCCTTTTTATTAAAACCAAACAGACAATAAAACCCACATCAAAATCCACGATTTGACTTTTTTACTTTTAAAGGGGAAAGGCTATAGTCCTATACTGACACTTTCTTCTACCAAATTATCCTCTGTCCCTGTAAACTGGGGAGCTTTCATAAGTATAAGGGCAATTCCTGAGTATGTTACTGTCTTAAATTCCCCTGGCTCTAGAGTTGTCTGATGCCTGTAACACCTTGTCCTTACCGTAAGCTCTCACATACACAGAATCACAGAATCACCTAGGTTGGAAAAGACCTTTTAAGATCGAACCAATGAAAAAAAAAACAAAAAAAACCCCAAAAAACAAACAAACAAAAAACCCCAAAACAAAACAAAAAAACCCCACACAAACCCCAAGCCACACCCAAAACAACACCAACCCAACACTAACCCATATCCCCTTTCGGGTCCTACTCCCCACGCTGTTCTTGATCACTTTGTCACCACATTAGAAACTCACATCATCTCAAGGGAGATAAGGTCTGACATTTAATGGTGATCCTCAAATTGCTCTATAGAATACATAAATACGGACACATTCCTCTTCATCCAAAGGTTATTGACAAAAAATATGAATCAAGGCATCAGATAGACAAGTTGTGCATAAAACCCAGCTAGTTTAAGCGGTAAGGAAGCCTTACCACTTCACCCCGTCACCTTTCATTGGGAGAAAAAAAAATAATCCATAAATATTGAGAGAGACATTTTATTCACCTGATAAGATCTCTCAGGAGGTGACCAAAAGAAGGTGTGTTTTCTTGCAGTGGGAATTGCTTGACTCCCCATGCAACACAGCAAGCCTACTGCAGAAGTTACACCAAGCCAAGCAGTAAGTTGAGGAAGGAAAGTAAGTCAGGAAAGAAAAGAAAGGCACATAATTCAAGAGCCATCTTGCTTTAACAGTCTCTCTTATAGTTTAATATCCAAAGAGGCAGTAATTAGTGATGACTAGACTTTTCCCAACTAAATCCAGGTTCAGTTAACAACACACAGTTATCCTCCACCCTTCTTTTTTTGACTTGCATTCGTATTGCCAAATCAGCTTGTTTCAGGAAAAAGTTAGCATTATCCAGGTTATACAATAGGTCTTTAAATCATTAATGCAACTTTTCATTACTACTTCTCCATTTAATTTACTTTCCCAAATTGGCAATACTATGGGTTTGTATTTAAAGACTTTTCTCTTTGGTAAAACTGCAGGTTTGTGAGAATCAGAATATTAATGGGAAGGCAGTTAGTTAAACTAAAAGGTTATCCAGTTCCAAGATCATCCATAACCATACTTTGAAATTAGCAAGCCTCCCTGGCTATCTTGGCAGCGAATAAGCTGGGCAAGTGGACTTTCAAGCACCAGAGTGGCTGGTAATATTTGGGGGAGACTAGGAAGACATACATGGAACAGTTGATGGAGAAAATTGAGTAACAAGGGAACGTTGATCACAACAGCCTTGTTCAGGGATTAGGAAATGGGCATTCACCTCTTGGAAAGAAACCAGTAAATGGTTCATCCATTCATATTAAAATAGACATGAGAAATGTAGCTTGTCAGGGTTTATGCAAGCATAAAAACTGACCTTCTAAAGGCAAAGCCTACCTACAGCCTTGTCATTAGCTGATGAGTAATAGCGTGAACAGACATATTACATGGGCTATACCACCAGATAGAATGGGGAGAGGGGGGTTGTTTATTTAAGTTTTGGGTTACCTTATAGGCAGCATAATTGCAAAGATATTATTGAGGAAGAAATTACAGCCTCAGAATAGGGCATAGATAATTCTCTGAAATTCCACTGCTACATAGGATTCAGCAAGACAATTCTCATTATTAGCTCTGGAAAATATATATACACTCTCACTTTCTCCATGCTGTATTATTCTAATTATGTTGCTTACAAGGTAAATGTATGTAAAAGAAGGTATCTGTAAGCTAGTCATACTTTATAGCATCAGACATCTTTCACTGCGCATACAAACCAGCTATACACTGAAATAAGCAGATGGCTCAGGAGACTTGGAAAAGGCTGTATAGCTTTCTACCAGTAGCTTACCATCAAACTCATCCTTCTATGCAGATGGCAAATCATCGCTATTCGACTGGTGACAAGTTTCTCCAACATTAGATCATTTCATCCGATTTTTAATGGGCAGATGTTGCCAGCACAAAGATCATTATTAAAATCGGTACTGGATATTAGCTTTTGCAATCTTAGCCCAGAAATCAAGGACTGCATAGAAAGGGATACTTAGTCCTTTCATTTCATTGCTATGAAGTACAAAGCAGGAGCAAAATAGTTTTTGAAGCAAAATGGAAGAATTCTTACGTACTGAAGTACAAATATATAGATATATGCTCTGTAGATATATCATTTGAGTCCTCAAGACTAATGAACAGCTTCTGTCATATGCCACTAAATCACACATAGTGCTTAAAAACTGGCGTACTGTATTCCATCTCATTGCACACATGCCCGTGTCGTATCTGCTGCTTAGATTTCCCTCAGGATTTTATATCATTCCCCAAAATCGACCCCATGGCAGCAACTTCTCCAGAGGTTAGATTTTGCAGTTGGCAAGTTAAAAACTCATTTGTTTATCTTGTGGGAGCTGGCACTTTCAATCCGGAGGGGGGTGGTCAAGTAAGATCACTGTTTCTACCAGCTCCATCGTTCCATCATTCTTTTTACCCATAAAGCTTCAACCTCTGTGACAAAGACTGCATTTCTATATGTACCCAACACTGTTTGAGCTAACAACTCCTGGATCAGGTGCTGCATCAAGGACACATGCAAAACATTATAAATTGTTTATGAAATACTGAATGCTCTCTATTAGCAATAAAAAGTAAAGTGCTAAGAGGTACACTGCTTTTATGTTCTGTGTGACTGCTCTTACAGGGTTTGAGAGCCGTTGGAATGGATTTGCCATCACCACACGCCATCCAGAAGGAAGCAGCAGACCCAATGCCAACAGGAATGACAAAAAGACTACAGAGAAAAAGATAAACAACTCAAAACCAAGGGCTTGTGGCACTAATAGAAAAAATTATTTAAAAAAAAAAATGGAGAAAAAACCAACCCACCTCTTAAGCTCTAAAGGACTTTGATGATTTTAGAGCTTGCTCGTGTTTGTGCCTTGAATTCCTATCACAGAATATTTGCACAGACATAACCTATCGAACAAGTCCATTTTCATATAGCCACTGAGTTGCAGAATGGCCACAGGCAAATTTTTTATTCCACACTTTTTCAGATTAGCAGAGCGTATACAAACCATTTGATATTTGTTATTTTTTTAAGCAATTGTCTCTATAGCCATTTAGATAACAAGACGTTTGGGCTACTATGTATCTTCCTGATTAAAACACTTGTGGACTTGTATGTCCCTTCTCATTTAAAATGCCTGCAGTTATTCAAGAAAACATGATGCTAATAGCATCATTTCCAAATAACATCTTCTAGCTGTATATTTGTGTGCTGTTAACAAGGCCAACAGGGCTACATAGGAGAGATACCAGAATATCAGCCTCAGCCTCCTAATGCATAGTCTCTAATGGACCATTTAACTATTTATTTCATTGTGATATGTAAAACAAGGCTATTTAAATGACTTGCACGGACTTGTAAAAATTTTTCTAATTTTTTAAAATCATTTGCAGGTCTTAAATAAGCACTAACCATTGGCCACGATGCTATTAATCCTATCAAAGTACAAAAGTGGCAAATAGTTCATTGCCCATATTTAGGTTAAAATCTGGCCTGTCCTTAATCCACACCTCTTCCCTGTCTGATTTAGCCAATTATCTGACTCCCTCATTTCAGATCTTCAAATGCTGCAAGGATGATGAAGTCAAGTGTGCTGGATTGTACATTGCCTATATACCTGATTGGGATAAAAACAGAGGCTAGGAATTGGATATGGAGGTTTCACAAACCATGCTTGTGAAAACATCAGTTATGCTTCTCACTGATGACTTTGAAAGAGCCTTATGTCTGAAAAATTCCTTCTTAATTCTTCAATGACTTGAAAACTGAAACAAATAATTGCATGGGAATCACAGTCGCTTGTCCTTGTGACTGTGATTCTGACAAGAAAAAATCCAAGGTTTCTTGAACTGAAGCCTCAGCAAAAAAAGTTAATTTTCTAATTCAGAATAAAAATGGAATATGGTAGATCTGTACCACCTCAGGGGTTTTGTGCCAAGCAGGAAAGTAACTTATCAGATCAGTAAAATGTCTATTATATATACAAGTATGCAGAAAGTCACATATTACCAAGAAAATATTAATCTAAAAACTGTTTAATATAAAATATTTTTAAAAAGATACATCTTTCTCATATGTTCATATTTCTAAAGAGTTTTAATCTTTCTTCTACCCATTTGTTACCATGGATATTTTAGTAAAAGTGTTACTTTAGACTTCACAGGTTATAGGAGAAAAAGAACAGTTTGTTTTGATCAAAACTTTTTGTAGAAGTTCCATAATGCTGGATCCTGAAGACTTCTGAAATGTCTACATGAGAGACTTTTATTAGAATTCTGTAATAGATTTGGGTTAAAATGCACATTTGACTTGCAACACGGAAATTTAAAAGTAAAAATTTAATTTTGTCTCAAAGATTGCTTTAAAACATTAAAAGTAAAAATGAATATTTAGATTTCGTCTCCAATTAGGGAGAGAGAAATTTCCTTAAGGGAAGAAAAAGCCTCGACACTATTTTTATGGTGGTATTTCAGGTGAAGGTAGAAGAGCACAGACTCAAGACTTTCAGAGTTACACTCAGGTAAAACTTGGATGTGTACCATACGTGTATGTTATGTGTTCCATACATTTTCTGGACACAAGGCAGTCAAGAAGTGTCTCTGTGTGGTGCCAGCATGAGCAAGCTTCACTCTAATACGTTATGCAAGTTTCCATGCTCTTCACTACTTTGGTAAGCTCGTGAAGGAGAAAAGATGTTCTCTTAACGAAGGACAATGGAGGAGTTGGCACAGCCCCCTCTGCTTACCCAGGGAGATTTTGCTACGGATGACTAAAATGACTAAAAAACGGCTCCAGAAAAGATGGGAGAGACATTTCTTCAAAAATAAAAACAAACCAAACTAAAACAAAAGCCCCAATCCACCATCAACCACAGACAACCTCACTCCACTCTATTTTACACAAACACAAAATGGCGGGCTGGTGGTGAAATTGTGCTCTATTGGTTTCCTGTTTGTGTTGGGCTCCGGTGCCCAGGAGCTGGTGGGGGCTGTGGGGGTCTCTGTCAGGACAGGACAGGACAGACTGCCACAGGTCAGACATGGCTGGACACAGCTGGACACAGCTGGATATGGCTTGACACACCTGGACACAGCTGGCTGCAGCCTGCACAGGCCAAGGCCTTGCCTCCCTTCCCCAGGAAGAGACTGCCATCCTACAGGAAGGAATGAAAAAATTCCTCCTTTTGCTATACTTATATTCAGCTTTTGATTTTCTCATTACACTATCGTTACTTCCACTCGTGAGTCCATTCCCCACAAGAGGGGAGAGAGCAAAAGGCGGGGAGAGTTTTTGGCAGCCGGCTGGGGTCAACACCCCATACCTTGCTTTTTCTCTATAGTAGCCCAAGAACTAGAGGAGATGCCATAGGATGGTTGATCCCCATTACTGCATGGTACCTGAGAAGAAGCAGTTGCTACACAGCCTTACCTACACCTTCAGGCTTTACAACAGCCTGTTTGTCAAAACACACACAACACCAAATCCACATGCTCCCCTTTTTAGAATAAAACTGGGCAAGGCAGCCTGATCATTGTGTTAATATTTAAATTAGGCCAATGAATAACCTGACAGTAATAACTTCTTTCCCCTGGTGGCGAACAAGGTTTAGAACCAGGATCCAGACTATTAAATTCAGTGACTGGAGGTGCAGTGCCGCAGGCAGTCAAAATACTCATTGGAAAAGATTGATTCTGTACAAGTAAGACTGCAGAGGTAATATCTGGTGCTCTGTAGAGATGAAAAGATTTTTCTCCCACTCCTGCTCTCCCTTCCCACTTGCTTGTAAAAGTTCACTTCAGCCCTCTGTAAAAGGAGGTTGTTTGCTAAGTCTTACAAAGGCTTTTTGAACTCAAATGTAAATAGGTACTTCAAGGATCTCCAAAATACTACCATACTCCCAATAGATTCTTGAAGAAATAAATTTTTAGTCCTGGAGTGCAAGATGTATTTAAGGGCCTTTTAACTGAGATATAATTTCCTTGGGGGAGGTACATCACGGAGAAATTATTCGAGCCTCATATCTCGAAGAGTTTAATTCAAAGCTGGGAAACATTAACATTTCCTGCAGGCCCTGTGCTACCCCAGGGGACCCCTCACCGGACTGCTGCTGGAGTGCAGCTGGAGCTCAGCTGCCCATGTTTCTCTGCAGAGCTGTACCCCACTGACAGACAGACACCACACGGAGTCACAGCCTTCCCTCTCTCGACACTGGACCCGTGCCTTAGAGGAATTCCCCCTTCCTTCCGAACCCTCCAGCAACCACCTCTTGAAAACTTAAAAGAAAACACATGACAAGTTTTAGAACATGAATGTCTATTCCTAAGTGGGATGTTCTTATTTTTTGCCTGTGAAAATGATCGCCGTTTATGAAAAGTATCACTCCTTTACTTCTGTTCAGACAAGTAAAAGCTAGTAAGACCAACATCTTCCAACCTTCCCTACTCAGTTTTAAGCCTCAAGAAAATACATATGGCTTCTTAGCCATTTCTTCTTCTTTTATTTTGCCTTCCTTATTTAACTAAGTAGCAAAGGGAATGTCTCTTCTGGGTAACTTCAGTCACTGTATTTTCTGGAACATTCACAATAGCACTGGAACATTCACAACAAAAGGCAACTTCAAACAATGGAGCAATGCTGTCCATATGCTACATAATTACATGGAAATTAAATAGAACAGACATTTGAGACATAAACAGCCAAAGGTAGACATCTGTAGAATAGTTTTTCTTTTTTACAGTTTCATTGTATTTCATTTTTTTCTTAAGATAACCTTCTGATAACTCTTTTGAAATTTACTCTACTAGAAGGCCAATGAAATATGCTCAGTTACTGCAAATACCATTTTCAATTACAAATATTTTTGAGGACTAAAGAAATACTTGAATATGCGCATTCATTTTGTCTAAATTTCTTCCATAATATCTTTAGTCTCCAACAAAGACCAAAATTCTTCAACAATATTTAAACAAAGTAGCTCTTTCTCTAGGTCTATTCCAATCAGTAATAGCAAAGACGAGGTCCTTATCCAGGTGAAGTTTGAGAAATACATCTGCTATCAGAAAAATACATCCCTTCCTTATTGTAACTGTAATGTAGTATTTCTCTCTGATGACTGTCATGAAATCCTGGATACGTATTAAGTAATATATGGCACAGTTTATCTAAGGCATGGCAATACATATTTTTGTTTGTTTGTCTACAATGCAGGCAGAGTGCTGGAGAGTTGACCAAGGGACTGTCCTAACAGTATTAGGCAGCACCTTCATTTGTGCTTGTTTACCTAATCCATAATTAGCATATGTGCATTGCAGGAAAGATATCTGTGAGTTAAATATTTGACTCTGACATAAACAATCCCTACTCTGCAGTAGGGATCCCTACAGTATCATTTGAAAGGTTATGTACTTTTCAGGTCTATGACATGGCCCCAGAACACTAGCGTAGCGGGTTTTTTCTATACAGGGAACAGTATGGGACTTGCAGATTAAATCAGAAAAATCTCCTCAAGGCAGAACCACCTAGGCTGGAAGGGACCTTTTAAGATCATCTAGTCCAATCAATGGGGAAAAAAAAAAAAAGACCAAAAAAACCACCAAAACCAAACACCACACCACCCCCCCAAACCCCACACCACACCCAAAACAACACCAACCCAACGCTAACCTACATCCCCAAGCACCATGTCAACTCATCTCTTGAACACCTCCAGGGATGGTGCCTCAACCACCTCCCTGGGCAGCCCATTCCAATGTCTGACAACCCTTTCAGGAAAGAACTATCTCCTAATACCTAACCTGAACCTCCCCTGGCACAACTTGAAGCCATTACCCCTTGTCCTATCATCTGTGACCTGGGAGAAGAGATTGACCCCCACCTCTCTACACCCTCCTTTCAGGGAGTTGGAGAGAGCCAGAAGGTCTCCCCTCAGCCTTATCTTCCCCAGACTGAACACCCCCAGCTCCCTCAGCCTCTCCTCACAAGACTTGTGCTCCAGACCCCTCACCAGCTCCATTGCCCTTCTCTGGACCCGCTCCAGCACCTCAATGTCTTTCTTGTGGTGAGGGGCCCCAAACTGCACACAACCCTCGAGGTGGGGTCTCATCAGTGCTGAGTACATCAGGATGATCACCTCTCGGTCACCTCACCACACTGTTCTTGATACAGGTCAGGATGCTGTTGGCCTTCTGGGCCACCTGGGCACACTGCTGGCTCATGTTCAGGAAGCCTTCTGGCAACCGGACTCCAGCCTCCAGTTGGGCTGAAGGCGAGTAGAGCAACAGGGCTGGACTCCCTTGGGTGCCATTGCCAGCGCCGCGGGTGAAGGTAGTCAACAAACAAACCTTGAAGCTCCCTGCACTGTGTATTCCAGAACTTGTGATCTATCGGTAGGGGTATTATAGGTATCTTTACAATCAAAACAGGCAATACCTGGCTTTATATTCTCCGGAAAATCAAACAAATGTCAATTGTTTGACTTGCACATTGTTCCAAGGAAGAGGCTGCTGAAGGTGCCATAGCATCACCAGTTCCACCCATCGGTGCCAGCTACGCACATAGCACTGCTCTGCATCTCGAGCAGCTTTCAGCTTCCCTGCCAGGGTGCCTAATTCAGCAGGTATAACGTTAAAACAATTAAGATTAAGACAACATCGTGTCATAACTTCCACAGTCTTCTAATTAAAGAATATTCCAATAGCAGCAAGCTTGCCAAAGGAAGGAAAATATAATTGAAATATTTTTGAGCCAAACATTTTGGATAAGCAGCACACTAACAATAAAGGTCTCCTTCCCGAGGGAAAATGCCTCACTAGTATTTCAAAAGCACGTGAAATATTCATAATGCTGCCTTGAAACCCAGTATTTGCACAAACAGTGCAGAATATAAATGCTGCATTAATGAACCTAGGTAGTGCTACCAACTCTGCGAGTACCACAGATGCAAATTAAAGAAAAATAAGGCTGAACATAAGTATGCTACCAAAATGCTAATATGCAAGGCTATGGAGGAAGACTTAATAGGAAAGAGCTTTCTCTTTGCATACAGAAGCTTTTAAATCACAATTTGGCTCCATATTTTGCCTTTTCACACTAAATGGTTGCCTGGTTTTGGGTGAGCATTTGAGCAATAGGTGATGTTCAGCTTCAGTGTCCTACAGTTTATCTCAATACATTATCTCCAAGAATATGGAGATTAAGTGTCCTTACTTGTTTTCTTTTCTGTGCCTGCAGTTAAAGTATATAATTACCAATTCATCTGGGCTTGTATTTGACATTTAAAGCCAAAGCGGCTCTGGCAGTAACTTCCATAAAACTTGGAAGATTTACCCACACATCTCCATCCTTCGTTTCATAAAGCCTACTACATTCCCTCCCTAGCCCCGAGCTATGCCCATAGACAAACCTTCCTGCCTCGACCTGATGGGCAAATTTAGTGCATAAATTAGTTCCTATGCAGTTTACCATTAATTCTTTCCTTTTTTTTTTTTTCCTTTTTTTTTTTCTTTTTTTTTTTCCCCTTGAGTTTCTCAACAGTGAAAAACACTCCAGGAGTCATACTCAGCTGAAAGCTGAAGTGAGCACATCTGGAATTTTCCACATCTGTAAATAAAGAATTCTACCACTTCCATGTTCAGCCTAGGCAATTAAGGATCCTTGGTTCATGTGCTTCTAGGCCTACTCAGTCATTCTCTGGGGTTTTACAGAACTAAAACATCAGCTTCGTGTTGTTACCGCAGTTGCTGCAAATGCAGTAAGAATGACTATTTTTCACTAATTAGCCTCTTCCTTTAAAGCGAGTTCACTTGATTGTGATGCAACCTATCCAGCCAATTTGACAGCTCATCTACGTTTATGCCATCCCCAATTAAACTCCAAATATATTGTTATGCCAACGACTTAAGTGGGTATATGCCGTAATTCACCAGGCAGCCATACAGGATTTGACTGCTGTAGCCTGCAGGAATGAATACAATTGGTCTGAGCCACCACTGAGTTAGGAAAACCCTCTTGGTACCCTGTCCTCAGAAGAACACTGTTTGCTGTCACATATAACCTGAGACTGTGGAAAAAGGTTCCTTCCTTTGTCAGTCTCCTGCTTGCTCTGCTTGCCCCCATGGTGATGGGGGCCCCCTGATAGCCCCCAGGCTGCTACCAATAACAGGTGGTCAAGAGACATTTTCCCACCACAGAGGGTCAAGGAAAATCAGCAAGTAGCCTGAGCTGGATGTTTCTACCGGTCAGAAACCCACTGTACTTTTTCTCCTTGAAAAGACGAGTCCTTATTAAACAATCACCGTGATCGCAGTCACAGTGGTCTGCTAAAAGCCTCACTGGAATTCTTGGAAACGGGGGAGGAAAGGATCAGGGACAGTGGGAGGTCCCCGTTTAGCAGCAGGGTCCAGATGGGAAGTGGCAGGACATTGTGGAGCAGCTGTTTTGGAAGTGGAACAGCTGACTATGGGACTCTCAGATTGACACAACCATCGGTCTTACACAAACATCTTTAAATTTACAAAGTGCGGAATGAAAAAGCCCATTAGATGATTCTGCTCTTTGAAAGAATCAAGGTAATCAAAGTCATAACCTCTTCACCACCTCCCTCTTCTTCAGTTATTCCTGTTGCTTCAAAGGAAAGAAAATGGTACATTTGATAAATGCCGCTCCCTAAGTGATCTCGCAGCACCGTATTATATTTTATCAGTTTATAGAATAAAACGATTAATACACAAAAGTCTTCCTGCATTAAAAAATGATCTTTTCCTCTGATGCAGAGGGAATTAATCTTACTAGCTAGCACGATGAAAAAATGCAGTCCTGCAACTATCCTGATGATGAGCAGCCATTTCAGAGTAAACAGAAGAAAGTATTAATGGAAAACAGGGGAAAAAAGAAATCTCTGGCTGAACACTGGCCCTGCCTTTTCCAAGGAGACTGAAATACCTTTCTCTTTAAGTATTTAACATTGCAGCTTGCGCTTGCTGCTACTTAAAGAGTACAGAAAAAAACAATTCAAGTCATGCTAACATACTGATGCAAATGCAAACCAAGACTAATAAGGTATTAGAATAATATCAACATAAATAATAGCTTGTGTGTAGCCCATAACAATGATAGGTAATTTCATTTTAATTAAATGTCAGTGTGAAAACTCTCTCTGAATTTATCATATTAACTCTTCTGACCGTAAGGGAAAAAAAGGAGGAAAGTGGCTGAACTTTGTTTTAAAATTCTATTGTCATGCAAGGTATCAAACCTGCTGGCTTTCTGATTAGCACTGACTTCTTCTGGCATTAGAAACACCAAGGTCAACTCTTCTCACACAAGGCAGAGTTATCAGCGTTGTGTAATACAGAGCATATAAAACACATCAGAGTTGCCGCTTGTCAAAATGCTCGAGTCCCTCTTATCCCTCCTATCAGGAGGAGATGGGAATATACACTTGGATATCATCAGCGCCCAAGAAGGAATTCGGTCCATATCTCCTCACTAAGCTTTTTAGCATTCTTGCTTACGCTTTCCCGAGAAGGATGAGGGAGAAGAACCCTACCGCACTCCAGATGGGGAAGTCAATGAGGCAGAAAAACAATGTTCCAGTAGAAATCCGTGAGGAGAACAAAGCCCAGATTAACCACGCAAACCACCTCACAGAGCCAATTCAATTCTGCAATGCTCTGGCCTGCGCTACAGCCTTCCCAGGGAGAGGGTTCAATCCCTGCAGATGTTGGATGCCACCAGAGAAGTCTGCCAGCCATGCCTTTGGCCAGCTCCCTTTCAGATATTTATACGCATGGATTGCACGTGACAACAAATTCAGGAAACATGAGAGCAAGAGACTGCAGGAGAACACAGTAAAAATGTAAGCATGAAAAAGCAACAAGAAACCCTAATTTTCCATCAAAAGGATGGAAATCAGCAGTCATGCAAACTAGGAGCTATATGGGTTAAATAAGGGATTAAAGTTATGTATAAGACATTAGGAGGAAAAAATTAGCAACCTGTGTTCTGAGTTAGAAAAAAGTGTTTTGTGTATGTAAGGACACCTGCACATGGTCCCACCAAAGACCTTCTAGCCTTGTTACGTGCCATGCCACCTGTTAAAAGTATCATATCAGAGAAGAAGTGTAAGATAAAGGTGAAGAAGAAAGTGATATTTTTTTGCAATTGCCAGTGCATTCTGATGTCTGATTCTTGGGTCCATGCCTCTAAAAGATTCCCAGGATAGTAACATTAAAAACAAATTAAGACAATGAAAACTACCTATAGGAGCTTTCTCTTTTCAGTGCAGAAAATAGACTGTTTAAGATGCAGGCTGCCATCCTCAATTTTTCCATAACCTGTTTCATCTCCAACAGTCTTCATTCATTCTTGATTCAGAGAAGCTGCTACTTGAAATCTAAACTATTTTTGATATATATTTATACACATAGCAAGATGACTACTGGACATCTTTAAAACTAAATCAAGACCAAAAAAAGTTTTACAATCTCCAAACAAAAGGAGTTCAAGAGCAGAAAACATTTCTGCAGAGAGGGGAAAAAAAACCCCAAAACAGCACAAAAGCATCCCAAACCCCACACTGTTCCAGAAGGGCTGGTAGGTTTTGCCTGCATTATTTTCCTGTAAGACCCTATTTCAGATTCTCACAGATAAACCAGCATTAAAATGTTACTGTTGGTTGGCTAAGTGCACTGAGGGAGAAGGTAATGAGGGGTGGGTTGCATTTGGCTCTCCAGGCTGATAACACGGGCTGCTGAAACTTGTAACCAGTTTCTTTGGCCATAATGATTCAGCCCATTATCTTAAACATTCATTATCATTAGAATTCTGTTTTCTTTTTTAAAAGGTTCTGCTAAAATAAAACCAGGTCTTTCTGAAGAAAATGTTTGTTGTTTTGAGAGATGTTTTAAAATGTACTACCTTGTGACTACTGATTGCTGCACCTATCATTTTAAATTCTATTTTAAAATCCATTTCAGGTATTATTATATAATACATAGTTTGCTTGAGCATTTCTTCCTTGCCTTCATTGAAATTCACTTCTATCTAATTAAAAGGGAGTCCTTCTTCTACTATAGCATTTATGGAGGAAAAATAACCTCACCTTATTTGACTTTGTTTAAAAGAAACTAAATAATATATGGCAACCTATGTACTGCATTTCTGTTTTAAGGATAGATATGAGACTGCTCAAAGTAGCTCAAGTGACTATTCTCCTCTGCCCCCCAAGCATTAACCTGTGTCTGGATTGCTCTGAAAATTCTAGCACAGCTAGGCAGGCATCTCCAAGAAAATCCCTTTCTGTTTTTTGCCCTTTTTAGCCCAGCTGGAGAAATAGCTGACAGTAGGAACTCTGATTTCCTTAACCAGCTCAGTCAGAGCATTCAGGTGAGACTGATCGCAGAGTCACAGAATCTTAGTGGTTGGAAGGGACCTCTGAGATCATCGAGTCCAGCCACATTAAAAAAAAAAAAAAAAAATTAAGAACAAACCAAACAAAACCACACCCACAACCCAAAACAAAACAAAAAACCACACAAAAATCAGAAAAACCACACAATAAAAGCACCCACCAAGTAAACCCCACACTCACAACCCCACACACAACACCCCACCACAAACCAATAATCTTGGGCACTACAGCATGCCCTGAGAGCCATGTTCTTAGGATGGACTGGGATGACAATATGAATGGTTGAAGCTACTTTCACATGCTGAGAACATTATGAAGTCTTTATTTTGAGTAACTAGGGTAGATGTTGAGAAAGAATTAATTTGTTTAGTGGAGGTCTTAAAATTATTAATGAAGAAAATGTTGAACAAGTAAAATATTCCAACACCAGAGATTAAATACTCAGTTATATCAATTGAAGTACCAGCTTTTAAAACCAGTTCAGAGAAGGACTATGCTTCAACATATTCCAAGTCACTACTTAAGCTTTTTAAGTCAATATAACATTCACAGATATCAGTAATTAATTCTAATATACGTTAAAGGCTTTGAAATTAAGGCATCTTGCATGCTAAGCTATTGTATCCTGCCCACACAAGCCAGGTTTGGGATGGGGAAGGAGTTCCCTGCAGGCTGGATGGACATAAGGATACTGGAGTTTTGGCTTTTGTCTGTCCTGTGAAGACAAAGCCCTTACCTCTGAGAACTACTGGGGCATATTCCTCCATGCAGCTGAACACTGGCAGAAGGATCTCTTCCTTTGACAACATCCCTGGTTTCTTCTTTGTCGTGATTTTTAGTCTTTCCAACTAAAAATTGCCATTTTCTTCAGAGCTTCGAGAGGTGCCTGATTTTCATAAATGAAACAGGCTCTTCTGACCATCATGACTATAGCAGAATTACCTGCAGCTGGAACGGGAGGGAGGCCATCAGGGCCTGATGATAGCCCCAATAGTGCTTTCTCGACCTACACTTACGTTTCTTCTTAATAAAACTGAACCCATCTCATGTGCTCTGTACCTCCAAACTGAGCAAGGAAACTGAGGGCAGTAACTCAGCTCATGGTTTCTTAACGGACTGCACTGATGATTAGGCTGGAAGTGCAGAAGGAACTGTGCTCTCACTCTTGCTTCTGTGCAAAGAGAGCTTTACGACTGGCTGACAGCTCTGCTGAATTGGGTTTAGTACTGTGTTCCTTCCTTCGGCAACGAAACAAAGTCATGGGCAAAGGGAGCCTTTCAAATGCCCTGTGACGAGTCAATCTGCCAGTTTCTTACTTTTGTAATTAGACCTCTTGATACAGGCAACCAAGTGGGCTTGCTCAAAGCATAACGAACCCATATGCTTTTTCTATATAGGTGTATTCATACAAAGGGAGCTTGGGTCCCATTTTCTCCTACCCAGCCTACTTCCAGACAACTGGTGTCAGGCTCTCTGTGTACTTATTTAATTGGACAAATGGACAGAAAGAAGATCCATCTCCCCTTTGTGCTGTGTTTGGTATAATGATGTGCTTAGGTGAATACCAGGTACAAACCCTCAGCAGAACAGAGCAATGAGCCACTTGCCTTCAAACCACTTAGAGGAAATACTCGCAAAAAGGTGCAAGTAATAGATGATCCGAAAAATTCTGTACGGCCTAATGGACTGCTCTCACCTTCCAGGAGTGAACTAGTACCCTTTCAGTGCTGACTGACCCAGCAGTGAAAATATTCAGGGTCATGGGGACTTTCAGTGAAAATACTTCTCAATGTTTTCAATCCTCACTGAGAAGTTCATGTTACTACTGTGAAACTATTAGTTTCTGCTGGCTGAGAGGCTCAGATAATGCAGGCACACAAAGGTAACCAGAAATGAAACTACTTATGCATCAAAACATATCCAGCATCCCAACTGATGGGCACTTAGCTGAAGAAATTTTTCAGAAACAGGAATAAGATCGGGATTTTTATTCACTTTAGGTAAGCACACTGCTATGCCCCATCTCTAAAGTCAAATATTTTTGACACATTCAAAAAATGTATCCGTCGCAGAGGCTATGTTATTATCTGAAGACTTATTATCTGAATCTCCAACTTCATTGTAAACCTCAGCACCCACTATCTCAAAAGGACACTGGGAGGTGCCGGTAACTTGCAGAAACTTCCCAAGGTAATTTCTGCAAATGGACATTTGCTCAACTTACCTTTCTTATTTATAGACCTACCTATCAAACATTACAGAAAACCAAGATGACCATTTCTAATCCAGCTAAGAATGGTGCAACACAATCCCTTTGAAAAACCTGCTGACTTCAAACATAAATCTGCTGTCAGTGAACATTTCAATTTACAGAATATGCCTCCGCAGAGGATCACCCTGCCAGATTGTTTCATTCTGCAAAAAGTTTCTCATTTCCCCTGCTTTGGCATTTCGCAACTAAGCAATTACTGGGGGTGTAAAATGTGCTGCCTTGCTGTCTGGGTCTGTGTTTTACTGGGCAAAGATAAAATAAATATTCCAAAATACATTTATTTCCCAGCCGGGGCAATTATTCTTTAAGGAATAATTTCTCCTTGTTGTTCCGGTTGTCTAGTTAGTAATGTCATCCCTTTCTATTATCCACCTTTCCCTTGTAACTGTGTTTGTCAGCCTTTTGATGAAAGGGAAAATCTCCCAACTCTATATAAAGTGGGCATCAAGATACGATCTGGTGTTAAGTGAGGAGAGGTGCACCAGTGCTGAAAGCAAAAAGCTCCTAAGTACTAATATTGTTCAGATCAGCAAGCAGTAGGATTTGATTAACTTTCACTCTTAAACAGCTGAATGTAACAAGGTGTCATTTAAAAAGATTAGGTAAAATAATTATATCTTAAACTTGCTACTGATTCAAAGGTAAGGTTTGTTGTTTGGGTTTGAAGTAAGACAGGCTTCAGGGGCGGATGACTGGCTGTAAAATGAGAAACATCAACAACTCCACCTCCTCTGTCTGAATTCATGAAATACATATTAAAAAAAAGAAAATAAACACCACCTACTGTAAGTTTCCTCACTTTCTTTACTTCCCTAGCAAAACCAAAATCCCTGTGTCAAAGCCATGCCTTGTGAACACACTAGTCCAAGTCCAATACTCCACTGAGCACTGTAAATACCCTTCACCTTGATGTAGGAAGCAGCTCCTCTCCCCAGGACACCTGTCACTCTTGGTTTCTGTCACACGAAATTGGGAATAAAGAGACGGGTGAAGGGAATGAGAAAGAAAGATCATACCAATCTAACCATCAAAGTCCTGCAGGCCAGAGCAGTGACAACAATAGGGCAGTCCTGCTTAAAAGACCCCCTGCAAAACAGCCTAGAAAGAGCCAGAGAGAAGCAAGGCTGCCTTTGGTGAGACCATTGAGCTCCCCCTTCAGCTTGAGCACTCTTTTGTTAAAAAGCCAGCTTTGCTGTGATTTTTGAGAGTCTTACTTTGTGCAACTGTGCAACAACAGCAAAATGCAATCAAAGAGAAGCAGCAGAGGAAGAACTGAAGTCCACCAGGAGCAAAATTATCATCACCTGAGTCTTATTGCAAGATTGTGGCTTCGGAGCAAATATTCTCAGTCTAGAGGTCGCCCTGCAGAGCATTCTGTACATGCCTTCCAGTATTTCCATCTAACATTCTTCATGAAGCTACTTCATCACTAACTCAGCTGTGTGCCAGCTCAAATGTATCTTCACATGCAGCCCAAATTTATCAGAATTCATAAAAAGCATTTATTTTAACAGCTAGAAAACAAAAATAACTCAGCTGACCGTGAAAAAGTAAGTTTTGTATGCTCAGATTAAATTCAGTTCTTGGGCTTGTATAATTTGGCACGGAATGTAACCATGAAAGTTCCAATTTGACTCATTTTAAATAAAAATTTTGCTTGTCTTTTAATAGAAACTGTTTTCTAGTAGTAACATGGGAGAGCATTCTTTTTGGAAATGGAGAACAACAGAAGTTGAAAAATGGAGAATCAGTTTCAACTGAACGTTGCTGGTGACAGATGACTGCCAATAAGCACCTCTGCATGCACCGAGGCAAATTTCGAGACAAGTACTCACAAACAGAACCAGCTAAACAACTGCTAATACACTCCAGCAGCAGACCATAAAATTGCACAAGGTAGATTTAGACAATATTTCAGGAGATGGATAAGGGAGGGTTATCTGGGAAGAGGGAATATGCATTAGTCAGTCTAGATGATATTCAAAATTATCTGCACCAACTTGGCTTTCTTTTATATCTGGTGATAAAAGTTTCAGCATCTTTCATTCCTGTGGTGCTTTAGTAAACCATGCTTGAGAAATTCATTTCACTGCTCTTAACCATGTGTTTTCAAGCAACTTGATTCAAATTAATCTGAAATTAAGTTTCCAGCCAAGACAGCACACTAGCAAATTGAGAAAGGTTGACCGAGTCTAAACACACAACCCTCTCTTTCTCCCAGTGCAAATCAACTGAAATAATGCACAATTTTTACAGTGTGTGATGAAAAAAAAAGCATTTGGCTCAAAAAGTGTTTTTGTTGTCTTCTTTAACACCATCTAAAAGTATCTATTTTTTCATCTTAGCAAGTTTTGTGAAATTTTTCTCTTAATAATTTCTACTTAAAGTTCCCTACAGCTGTGTGGCAGAATGCTAAAATGCTGGTACAAGCTAGGAGCCCCTGACATTATCATTACAATTATTACTATTATTACTATTGTAAATAAACTTTTCTTATATAGTAGTTTTATATTCCTGAGACCATGAAATTGTAGTTTTTGGAGTAAGCAGATTGATGCTATGCTTTCAGTACTCAAGAGATCTCTCTCCTTTTCAAAGACTTTTGTTCCAAGGCTAATCCAATATATCAGAAAAATAATAAAGACAAATGCTGGTGTGGAGTCATGACTGGAAATAATAATGACAAAAACTACAAAATGCTGAATTTTCCCTGACCACATTAATCATGTTATTCATTGCATTATATTTTAAATGATGTCAGCGGGGTGAAATCGTACATTCTATTGAATTACAGGGCAAAATAAATTCATAAGCATTTTTTTTTTCTTTCTCTGTTTACAAAAGGAAAACATATACATAAATCAAATGTATCTTTATATTCTTCAAAACTTTCAAAGGCTCAACATGTATCTAAGACAATACAAGCTCAAGAAAATTTACTAAGTAAGTTCACAAAGAGCAACATGAAAATTATTCAGCATTCTTGCTCTATTAGCCCCGCAGCATTTCTGAGGGTGCTCCAACAAGAAAGAATCTAGAGGAATGACGTTTGAGGAGGCAAAGGCAGTGAGGGACAGGAGGGCTGTCTAAAGAGACACCAGTTTGAAGTGGTTTTGTCACTTCCTTTCTGCCTGACCTCTATCATGCCATTTCACAGCATTTCACAGTGGTTGCCTCATAGGAGACACCAACCCAGGAGATGTAGGCTACCCACAAAAGAGCACTGCAGCAAATTGTCCCATGGCTTGTTTTCCCTGAATGGTATCTGGGCACCGTCTGGGAAATTGGCAGCTGATGGGCACCAGGACCATGCTGGGAAACTTGCTAACAAATACACAGTGCGGATGATCACAGGCCAGAGCATTAACATCTCTCCCAGCTCTGTTTTAATTACTAAAATAGTTGCAGGAGTTTATTTTAGGAGCTCTGCATCCGTGTTGTGCTGGAATTTAACAGCTTTGATCATGGGGCCTCCCAGTCCTGGAATAACTGAATGCTGGTGGTAAGGAGAAAACAGAGATGCCCATCTAATTCAACCAAAAAACAGATACAAAAATATTGCTGAATAGATGTTGTTTGATACCTGCATTGATACAGCTTTTAACCATATTTGTTTTTCCTTTTTCAAGTCAGTTTTCTGCAATCCAACTTGTCCCTTTCTAAGAGTCAAACATGGTGGTTCTCAGGCTTTTGCTTGGTTTAAAATTACTAAGAAGTCAATAGTCTTGGCTTTGGTGAATAAACCATATTAAAATAAAAAAATGCAATAAAATACTTTTTAGGAAGTCTGACTCATGACAATTTAAGAACCATTGAGTATATATAGCCGTTTCTCTTTCATCTGGGAGAAAGTTCCTTATTTACATGGAGGGCAATAAAACATAGTCTTTTTCCCTAAAAAATGCCTTGCATGTAGTTTTCAGTAAGAAAAAGCTAAGTTTTCAAACATAAAAGGTGTCACCACAGTAATAGGCCTTCTCTTTCCTCCCACATGTATCTCTTCTTCAAAATAAATAGATCCCCAGAGCTGGAAAAAAATAAATCCCTGCTGTTCATCACATAACTTTAAAAAGTCTATATCTGAAACACTGGTATTTGAACCCATCATTTTTGTATCTAGGTGCTAGAGGGAGGTGATGAGAGGTTGGATAGGAGTGATACCAACTACAGCCCCTGCCAAAATACAGCAGAGCTACCTAAGGCTGTGCAGCAACCTCCAGTGAAACGGGCCATGGTAAGCAGTGCGAGCGTAACACAGAGTGAAAAGGAAAAGTTTGGGGGAGAACTCTGAGCCTTCTGAGCAGAAAGTAGGGAACTACATTCACTTCTTTTTATTTTTACTCTTGTGTAAAAGATTTCCTCAGCTGCTTATGATGTCACCGTTATATTCCTGGCATGAAGTTTTCGCAATAACCCTCAGGAGAAAAAACATGTTGCCCTCATCATCCTTTCCCCAGTTAGTTTGGGCATCTCATAGTACTGCAGAGATCACTGGTATGGGACTGTTACTCAAAATAATGAAATATACATTAGTTCACTTTAAGGGTACTTTAGCCACACAGGAGTTAATCCTTCTTAAAAATTTATTATTTTTGATTTGAAGACTGTACCTGTTCCTCACAAGGGAGAGGACAAAAAATGTTTAAAACTCATGTACTAAAGTTCTGAAACTCAGCGTTTTTTGTAACATAGTTTTCTGACACTTGAAATGTTTCCTGAGATGAGTAGACACACAAAAGATTCATTCCCCTGCATAAATGAGAAAGCTTGAGGGCTGGGGAAATGGGACAGAAGGAGGGAGGGAGGGAAGAGAAATTTTGTTTGTGATTTAGCAAGGTCTGACTTTAATCTTTATACAAGTGCCTGAAATAATTCTAGAATAGTTTATTAACATCACAGAGATACATGAATTTTCTCCCCTGTAGCAGGTTTAGCAGCAGCTTTTAATGTACCTTCGATGTTGAAACTCAACAGCTGAGGCTGAATATGTCTCTGTCTTATTTTCTCCACTAATACCAGTAGGGACTGTTAGAAAGTAAGTAGCTAGTCAGTTAAAAGAATATTTTTTTAAAGAAAATATTAGAGCAACACTTTTTAAAACCCTGTAATTAGTGTAATGAGTCCATCTGGATGTCCTAATCAGAATTCTGTTTTTATTAGCATAAGCTGTTCTGCAAATAAATGGATATTTATTTATTTTCTTTCTCTTTTGCTTCAATTATTGTGCAAGAACAGTGCACACGAGTGAATACTGCAATGCAGAACGATGAACAGTGCCCCCCAATTTTCTAGGGCTTTTGTAATTTGGATCCCATCCTGCTGAAGCCAGGAGACTGTTTTGTAACTGTATATCAGGTATGCAACCAAATTAAACAGCAAGAGAACACCTATTAAGCTGATTAACACAAAAAAAAATATATAAGATCTAGAGAAAGCAAATAAACTATAATCTTCTAAGAGACAAGCAGACATTAAAAAAAAATTAAGTGAAAGTGCTATATTTATGTAATAGTTGATATCATATTAATATTATTGTATTAAATTATTACCAGTCAGATACAGATTTACATGAATCAGTATGTATCATTAGCTCAATTCTACAATTTACAATGCATAACCTTTCTTCTGCATTAGTCCCTGGAGATACTGATTGCCCATGCATTTTAAATTTAGGTCAGAGTGGTAGGTAGAGTGAGTGTCTCTCCAAAGTGAATATTCTCGAATATTTGTCTCGAGATGCTCCTCTATAGAAAAATTTGTATTCAGTGTTTTGTCATCTAAAACAGTAGGTTTCTAGCAACAAGATCTTTTTTACCTAAATTATTTTTTATCTAGTTTATTTTAAATGCAATTCTCTAAAATTCATTATCTGCCACACTGTAAACTTAATGCCGTGGCTGGCTGGCTGGCAACACAGAGAAGAAAGAAGGGCTCCCTCTTCCAGGCTACTAAATAAGTTCACCCAGAGTCACTTTATGGCTCCAGCACAGCAAAAGGAGACACTTTCCTGAACACAATATATATCTGAGCCATAACCAGCCTCCCCAGCTGCTGGAAAATTGCTGCTCTTACAGGCACATTTTTTGGTAAGGAGTCCAAGCTGCTGGTTTGTGGAAGGGGTTGGTTGAGCTGCAGAACTCCTTCAGCAGCCTCAAGAAGGGCAAAGAGCTGGTTCTTATAAACTGATCTCAGCACAGCTGAGAGGGATTTTCGAAGTCCAACAGGTACATAAATGAACTCAAGTGCTTTTTAGAAACTGTTCATTTATGTGTAAAAGTCTATCTAGAATGAACCAAAGAAATAACACAATCTAGATCCCTCTAGACATCTGAAAAGCTGACACATGATGTCAGTAATTGCCCCCCTAACTCCTACCTCTCTCAAGCAAGCTGTGCCTTGCTCATTCCCAGGAGCATTGATCAAAAAGATCTGGCCTATCTGAAGTTTGACTCTAACGTTATAAATTTTGATGCGATTTCTACAAAATGCTCAGTCTTAGAGAAGCATTATTAATAGTCTGTTCAGGACTTTTATTTGTCTCTTCAGTCAGAAAAAGTTGTCAGTTGCAGAAGGTTACTAAGAATGATATTGAGTGCATTCCTGCCACGTGCTGCTTGCTGTGAAACAGATCTGAAACCACAAACACACTTCCCACTCCTTCTCTTTCAACTTGGACGGCATTATTCCTGATTTACACTTGTAAGTAAAGAAAAACAGACTTTGTATAAACAGTGCTGCCAAATTTTTCACGCCAATTGACTTAATTCAGGATGGTTTAGGGCAATAAATAAGAGAGGCTGTGTGTTCCCAGTGAACCATTCTTGTGTAAAAAGAATGGACTGTACAATATCTTCAAACAGATTAAGGAAAATAAAAGAGTAAGAATGATTTTTCTTTTTCTTTTTAAACACAGCAATGGGGGAAAAAAGTCAAACCCATACTGTGTGAAAAATAAACATCAATAGCCTTTGGAAGTGTTGGGTTTTTTTTTTTTTATTTCCATAATTATAATTCATTCCCTACGACCAACTCTTTCAAAGAGAGAAAACAACCCTGACGAATCTGCAGTCTGGATTCCTAAATTGATTTTTTTTTTCATAAAACAATTTAAATTCTGTTTTTCAATTTTATTTAATAAATAAAGGGAAAGATTGCAAAATATGGAAGAGTTAAATAAGACCATAATAAAATGTTCAGATTTCTTACATGCTTTTTCATACGGCTCCATGAAATATGGAAAATACCCATCTTCCAGTAGTGCCGCTTATTGTGCTTGCTCCTATGAAAAACAAGCCACTGCAGAACCCTCAGATATGTATTTAATACTAGAAAAAACACACGATTGTCTCTGCCTGTAAAATTCATGATGCTCTCTCTGCCAAAAAAGCTCACTTGCTTTTATTGATGTTTTGGCACTAACTAGCCGAAAGATTCCTTACCTTTGAATACAACTCCAAGAACAAATGTAACCATCCCTTGAGCAGGGAGACTGATGCAATTTTTTCTAAGTTGGGAAAAAAACACATTGATGTAACATTTATTGACTAATTCCTGATACTGGATAATTCCTGGTACTGGTGGCCTCATCTGACTTTCACTTCACCCTCTCCCTTTTCTCCTACCTACCAAAAGCAACTCAAGCAGAAATCACTTGAAGTTTTAAATTGCTACCCCAGAGACAGGTGCATGAAATCGAGTAAAAATGACCGATGTCCTTTAAAGAGAAGGTCAATATTTTATATCTGTACTTAGCAGCTCGTAATAATTAAATGAGCCTTGTTTCAAGATGCTGGTTTAATGAGAATGTGCAAATTAACTGCCAGTTAGAATGACATTCTCTCAGTGTTTTTATTACATCGACTCTTTACTGCTTGATATTTCTACTGTAAATTAACATTGAAGGTATTTTTTCAACAAAAGTTGATCCACTTTAATTTTCTAAACTTCAGGATGAAGCACTTCTGGCTAAAAATACTACATTTTATTCTTCTTGTACTTTGTTCAAGGAGCAGCTTTATTCTCATGATGGACAAACGGGCTATACATACTTTATATACATACCCAGATCTTCAGCTGGGCTAGATCCATACAATTCCAGTATCTGAGAGGGGTTAAAGTATCAACAAGTAATTTAGGAGACTTGTGAGGGACGGAGCTTCGCTGTACATTTTTTGGGGAGGTTAACTTGCAGCAGTCTTCCTCAAGCATAATATTTACAAACCTCGTCCCCTAGCCGCTAAAATTACTCTCTAACATCCCAAACTCACTCATTCTTCTACTTTGTCTTCTCTTCTAGAAAATCTGAGAGAGAATTTTAGAAATAACAAGATAAATTAGATGGCATAGCTCCCATTTCCTTTAGCCAGGCCTAAAATGTGATCCCTTATGCCCACTTGCATACACACAAAACCGACTTCAAGCTTTTGTAATAGTGGTGTTTATCTCTATAAAACAGGGAATATTTATAGAATTAAAAATGTATATTTTTCTATCTCTTCTAACTAAAAAGGAGTTGATAAAGGAGGAATCAAATCACTTTCAGTAGGCAAAACCTGAAATTTTGAGCACAACTAATGGTCTTGTTAAAAGAAAAATTGACTGCTTAGTAATCTCACGGCAAACAAAGTATCAAAGAAATTTTTCAGAAAATTCTGCACCTTGATTTGTCTTTTGGATTACCTGAACTATTTTTAAATTGTAGTTCATAAGATGAATTCGTAAATATATCCCATGTTCCCACCATTCGTCTTTTTTCCTTTGTTAATAGCACTTTCCCAAACAAGATACCTCTCAGTTCATACTGCATGTTTTATTCGTCTCCCTTTGCTAAGTGGAAGCATTAAGCAAAAACCTCTTGATCCGTACTGACTGTAACATTAGTAAAAGAAAAAAGAACCTATGGTTTATACTGCACTACCATCTTTAATAGCCTGGTGATAAATAGCAGATTAAATTGTGATTCAGAGCAAAAGCAAAAGGATTTTTCCAAGGCTGACTACAAAGATGTACCCATCCTACAGTTACTGTATCCTATCTGAAGTGTTTTCTTCATCCTCTGCTCTTTTATGTTATTCCCAGCAATTCATCTCTTAAAAATGTAATTAAAACATTTGTATTTATGAACCACAAATATCTAAATTTTCTACTCAAATACGTCAGACTCAAAGCCCCTCAATCACCGCAACATCCCAAATTAATATTTCTCATTCTCCCATTGACTTCTTTTTGGTAAAGCAAAGTGCATCATGCCTTTTAATAAAAATAAATGGATTCCAAATCTTTCCTGGCATTTCTAATCTAATGAAAGGACAAGGAAACAAATTGTCATGTTTCTTGTCATTTTCAAGCAAAGCTTTGAAATGAACTTGTTCAGTGTAGACAGAGTAATGATGAAAAGCATATAATGAAAACCTCAGCACTTTGACAGGTTTTCAAATACTTGTGTGGAAGCAAGAAAGGCAACTGCTACTGTGACAGTGTTGGTGAGATCAAAAGACACATTAACAGTGCAGCAATATCCCAAAAAAAAAATAATGGAGGAGGCTGCTGCCCTCCCGGTGCCAGGCACGCGGAGACAGATTGCCAAGCGTGTAATCAAAGCTGGAGCACATTCTGAATAGAAATCCCAGTGATTACAGAAATCTGCTCCACCTAATATTCAGGTGGGCCGGAGCATTTACTGCAGATGGCACTTTGATTTAAAACAGAAATCGTAAAGCAGAGACGGTCTTTTTTTTCCTTCTTCCCCCCCTTCCTCTCCTGTAACCAAACGGCACAGAGTGAAATGTAGGTGCTTTGGTGTGTAAATGATGTTCTAGAGCCCTGGTGAGACCAGCCAGGCTACAGACAGAAATCAGCACTGCAGAATTTATCGTCTGTGGGACACGCTGATACACGGTGGAGAAAAAAAAAAAATAAATCCTAATTTGAATTAATTTCTCTGTTTCCCCCGCCCCCTCTCACCCTCCAAAAATCAGGATGGATCAGCTGGGGTTTAAAAGCCCACAACAACAGGAATGCGGGTAGAATGTAAAAACGTGGGCCTGGAAAAATAAGGAAAATTACCTGGCATGTTTTGATGGAAGTAGAAGCAGTCTGCACTGTGGATGAAACACTTTCTACTTGGTTTTATGTAGTTTTCAGATAAAATACTCAAAAGGCAAGAGGCAATAGTCACCAGTTGCAGCAAGAGAAGTTCTGCCTTGGCACAGGGATACAACGTGCAATGCACTGAGAGTGGCTGGGCACTTGAAAAGTTTTCCTAGAATTTTTTTTTTTTTAATTCTTTTTTGGTCTGTGCTTAGACAAATTTTTCTGTCAAAATTTTTCAGTATTTTGAGTATTTCAAAATTCAATGGAACATGAGCAACCTCCTGTAACTTTGAAGCTGTCCCTGCTTCTAGTAGAACGTTGGATTAAATGATATTTGGGGTTCCCTTCCAACCTGAATTGCTACGTGATTTTTGCCATTCTATAACCCCATTTTTCAGTTCAGCTGTTCTACTGATATCTCAATGATTTTGTCCTACCTGATATTTCTAATCAAAGCACTTTGTTTTTTCTAAACTTCAACTTAAAGGTTTAGTAACCCACCAACAAGCTGTGCATGACTACTATATCTCTATCAGTATTTGGTCAAAACCTCAAGACTGTTCTCATACCTCTTTAACTATTGCATTTTAGTTCTCTTTTCTTTCAATCCATTAGTCCATTACCATTCACATGTTATTTTCCACTGCTGCATCTGATTCGCTGATTTTTTTTCTATAGAGTGTTTTGACACTTTCATAGTGACAGTGAAATTCATTTTTTAGTATTTCTAGAACACTTCCTATAACATGTGAATGTATAATTGTTCTCCTGCGTCTGTGGTTTCGCAGCACGTTCTAATGTACAACATTATAATTTTCTATAGGAAAACATTTCATTTGCATTCACTCATCTTTTGAACTTATAGCAACGCTTATCAAACACATTGGAACAGGATTTAATTCTTGCTGGGGAAAGCACAACCTGACCAAGACCCTGGACCCACTAACACAGAGATGTTGCTTGCCTTAAGATGGTTGTGTCTAACACAGCAGTAAAGTAGGTGTGTTTTCTCTTTGGGCTGTGCCATTAAAAAAACAACACACACACAAAAAAAAAAAATATAAAAATCACATGAAGCCCAAACTGTCTCCTAGAAAATCTATGCATACCGAAAGGTTTTTCTGGGTATTTGTCTTGTATCAAGGGACACCAATGTCCCTCCTAGCTCTTTTCCTGGCTTTCAGAAGACACTGCTCCCCAGCAAAGTCTTCTTAAAAACAAAAACATTGATCAGTGGGAAGCAGCTTTCTAGGGACTTTTGAATGGAATAATTTGCTGAATAAGTTTTCAATGTCCTTATACACACTAAATTCTGGGAAAACAGTCAATCCAGGAATCGTGGTCTTTTCTGTTTTCCTATATGATTTTTTTTTTCCTCAACCATGCATTTATATTGATTTATTTCAGACTTTTACTTATTAACATATTAAGTGCTGCCTCTTAACAGTTTCAAAAGTGAGAAAGCATTAAGTTACTTTTCTAATATAGTGAAACACCGCATTTATTATCCTGCCACAATATGTGAAAAGAGATCACGGACAGCAATTAGTTTTGTTGGAAGTAGGAGTGCTGATTGCTGATTAAGCCAGAAATTCAGTTTAATGTTAGTAGAGCTTCCCTGAAAAATTTAGGAATGGAAACCTGCTCACATTGTCTTATCTACTTAAACTCTTTCTTCCTACTCATTAAAAAATCACATTTGTTACTTCTGCTCTTTATTCTATATTTAGAATTCAATATTGCTTAGAAATGTGGGACTTGGTCTCAAACTCATAGCATTTCCTGTGAAGTACTGAGATATCTAAAATTCAGCTCTGTTTGACTTAGGGGGAAATATGTTTTCTGCTCAACTCCCTCATTAAGTTACTGAAAATAGAAGGTTTAATATCTCGTAGTTAGAGATGTGAGAGGAAAAAAAAAGAAAAAAGAGACTACCTTGATGCCTGCCCTGGTAGTAAAGCAGCATCAGAAGAAAGAAAGAAAAGGAAAAGCATAAATGAGAAACAATATGGTGAGAACTCAAAAAGAGCTTCATACTCTGAGGAGCAAGATTTTAATCCTTCTGCATAAGAGGAGACCTCATCTTCACAGCTGAGAGTACTGCAGCTGCTTTTTTCTTAGTGGCAGGACCCCACACCTGGTTTGAATCTGTTCAAATTTACATATTTTTTTCTTCCAGGCTACTTTGAACAACATGTGAACAGCAGTGGCTTCCTCCCCCTTGCTTATCCACAAAGCATTATTATTGTTGGGTTTTGGGGTTTTTTTGTTTGTTTTTTTTTTCCCAAAACATTGACCCCTGAACTAATTTTGTCTGATTGCAGTTTAAATGCCTAATGAACAGGCAGTACCAAGGGGAAACTTAACACAGGTTACTCTTCCACAGTTAAGAAAGCTCTGGCCACCACTGGTGGAGGAAATCTGAGGTTTTGCATTTCAATTAATATTTCATTAGCAATTTCTGTGCTTCGGTACCAATTTGCACATGAATGGATGTCATTCATAATTCAGGACACCTAACACAAGCCTGTAAGCCATTGGGTGGCAAGACCCACATGAAGAGTTACGTGCAAAGGGCACAAGGATGACATATAACTGGGACAAGCATGTTAAGTTTCAAAAGCCCTACATATCCTTTTTATTTGAACTTACTTACATACTGAGGATGTGTCTGATACTTGAGCTTTAATAGCAGTCCAAGTAATCTGATCTGTTTGCCACATGACTGAACAGTGGGTGTCTTTCCAATGACCTGAGGAGAGAGTTGGCCAAGGCTCTAAGCAGCTTCTGAATATGCTTTCTATCTGAAATGCAAGTCCCATTACTCATTTGAAGGTGAGGGCTCAAAATAGAAAGTTATGTACCTTGATTGTCAAGGAACAACATGGGTTTTGTGATACTGCTGATTGGCTGAATGCTTTGGTTTTTTCCCTGAGGTCCTGGGCCATGTTTCTTTAACTTGACCACCAGCAGCGTTGCTGGTCACACCAAGAGTAGCCCTGCAGGATTTTGAAGTGCCTCTTTTTTTTTACTTGCATGCACTAAACACAGGTCCAGAAAATGGATTAAGAAATAATATCTGTGATTCATCTCTAGTGTTTATTTGCATAAAGGCATGAAAATGGGAGGCAGCTTTGCAAGAGGCTATGTGCTTTCAATTTAAATGAGAGTGCTTTAACACAACAGTTAATATGAGTTGTTTCCATTTTTCCATTGACTATTTTAAGGATGGGAGTTCAATGCATATGTAAAAAAACCAAACCCAACAACCAGTAAGCTTGTTTCTTTATGTCAAATATGGATTAACATTACAAGTATGACGGATACATCACTGCTCTCTAAGAGGTTTTCTTTCTCATTCAGGAATTTTTACCAAAACAGAGAATTCCATTTTTGCATATTGTCTGATGTGCTATAAAATAAAATGATGTTTGACTGATTAACTCAAAGCCAGGAAACACTAAGTTTTCATGCCATGTTTTTGCCAGGCTGGTTTGCCAGAAAACTGAGAATCTTATTCTCAGCTTTGTGAAAGCAGGGCTTTGATTCTTAAAGCAGTGTGCTGAGATGTCCTCCCAGGGCCTGAAGGTTTAGACTCAGGGGGTGCTCACACTGAGGGTTGTGCCATGTTGGAAAGGAAGCCTAAGCCAGCTTTGGCAGCCTAGGTTCAGTAGCTTGGAGTTTCATCTAAGTTGATTGCCTCATTAAGAACTTTAAAGAAGCCCACATTAAGATCCATACTGCTGTAAAGTTGCTTCTGGAGGCAAAATTAGCTCATTTCCATTTGCTTCAGCTACCACTGTGCCACAGTACAGTGGACACGCACTGACTCCGTGCCAGAGCAGCTCCATGCCAGCCCCCATCCTTTTATAAGGTTTTGTGATCTCAAGGGCAACTGCACCAGAATCAAGCTGGAGACTGAAGAGACTAAAGCCCACACCCAAATGTAGCTAAAAGCTTTCCAAATGCGTGCAGGAAACGTTGTCAGTGTCTGCAGACCTATAACAAAACTATGATGAATTTCACAGAGACATGGTGTTCCTACAGAGGATGCCCAATGTCATTTTGGGAACAGCTAGGCACCTTTGGGTTTGAAACAATTACTATCAATGTGAGCTAAAATACCAATGTATTCTGAAAAAGTTTATACAACTCTGCCGTGCTCCCAAGCATCTTCCTTGTCAACAGTTTTGCTTGCCTTCAGCATCCTTGATGGAATCTTTTCCCACCACCAAATGCACTGGGGACAGTTACAGCTTCGTGGGAACCCTGAGTTTCTCCAAGATCTCCACTAATAACCATTCGTTTGATTTGCCTTTTCTCCCCCCACTTCACCATCAGTATCGTGTTTCTTTAGAGTTGGATAATGAAAATAACAGAGCTTGGAGGATTTAATGATGACACTCATCAGGTACAAAACAAACTTGTCATCCAACAGAGGAGGAAGGAACTTTCACAGGAAAAAAAACTATTTCCTGTGCTGCTCCCCCCCACCCCCCCCCCGGTTTAGTTTTTATTTAGTGTTTGCATTCTCTTGAGAATTTCTCTTTATGAAATAATTCCTATTTCTATCTTGTGGTCAACCAATGCATGGCCTGGCAGCTCTTTCTGATGGACAACATACTTGAGGGTCACCAGAGACTGATTTGCGTGCACTGGTTTCCAGTAAAAGCATCTGAAAGGAGGCAATCCTTTTCTCTAACAAATCTCACAACGTTCCGTGCATTTTTTGAAATGAAAACCAACTAAGAATTTCCGCAAAAAAAAATCCCCCACAAACATTTAGCAGCACTGTAAGGAAAGAAAAAAAAAAAAAGTTTTTCAGATTGAAAACTGAGCTTTTACCTTTTCTGTATAACCAGATGTTTAGGATAGCAGCCAGGAGACACAGGATCAAGTCTGTATTTCACACGGGATTGGGCAGAGCTTTTCATCCCGTGCCATTCATTCCTAAAATCATATCTTTCTCAGCCCAGGCTCGTACCCTAATCACCAGGCTGGAGAGTGCTTGTTGCCCATTAAACACAACACAGCTTTGAAACATTTTTGGCACAACAAAAGAAAGCACCAACAGTAATTTTCAGTAAATTCCATACAGCTTTTTTGCAAAAGCTGAGATTAAACTCTGAAAAGCAAAATCTATCATTTTTCCAATCAGAGAGAAAACACTGTTCAGATTTCAACTGAGGGCTGCTGCAAATTCCTAGCTTGTTTGAGACTTGGTCAACAATGCACTCTCACAATAACTCATTGTAGTCTGCAGAAGGAAAACAAACAGCCCACTGGACATCCAGCTAAAATAAAATTTCCATCAACAGGGAACCTTCCTGTTCCAAAACAGTGATGAAACATTTAAATTCAGTGCTTAAACTTACTAAGCTGTAGTCTCCTCTATTCCTGATATATTTTGGTTGTATTTTTGTTGCTGTTGATTTGAAACATTCATGTTTTAAGCAAGTTTCCATAGGGAAGACAAGCTCAAGGACTTTTCAAACAGCGTGTTAAATAGGAAAAGCATTTACCCATCTGTCCCCTCAAAGAGGCATTATCAATGCTAACAATATTAAAATTAGAAGTGAACTCCAGACATGCATTTCCTTTGCTTGCTTGCTTTGTTCTTACTGCTCTCATCTTTTTGTGATTTTTTTTTTGGTTGGTTGGTTCAATATCCCTACAAGAAGCAGGAAGGTTTTGGAAAGCATAGGAAGAGTTGGTACGATGCAGGGCACAGCAAATAACCCGTACACCTTCCACGCACAGCGCTGGGGGGCTGAGCAGATGAAGAGGACAGTTCTGCTTATCAACCTGCAGAATCAGGACTTTCCTCTTTTTTTCTTAACTGACAGAAACTTTTCATTGGATGGATCTGTTCTATTTGTGATTTGGAGACAGAGAGCATAACTTTTCTTCATATTTATGTACTCTGCCATCTGACCATCTGAAGAAAAAGTACTCTAAATTCCCTCAATTATCTTATGTGTAGGTGTCACAATTAGAACACCTTTCAGACTCCATATGACTATACCACTTAATATAGACTTTTTTAATCACACATGTCAGTAGAAAACTTGGAAATATATGCAACAATTATCCACCTGAGTTGATTAATTATTTTCAGAGTGTCTAGCTAAGTTCTGGTGAAAGCTGAAGTTACTGTAAGGGTTTATCAACATAGGGTTGTACATTGCAGCTGACAGAACAAGAAAGGAACTCAAATATGGGATTTCAGTTTGCTTGCACTTTTTTGAAACACGCGTAACTCAGAAGTTCTTACAAGTTGGATATCCAAAATCACGTTGTTTGATCAGTTCACAGTCACCAAAAGTCTTCCTTGCCAGGAACTCAGGAGCTAGCCTGACACAGCAGTGATGCCCCCAAGCCACTCTTATTTCCTTTATTCCTTTTCCTTCAAGCAAACTGCACAGAATTGCAGTCCCTGTTTTTATCTTTAAGGACTGTTTCCCTGTTATCTAACGGTACTGGAAGAATTTCTTAACTTTTATTCTGGAATTACACCCGTGTCTTTTCTGAAAAGTTCCCACATATGCTAAACTGTAAGCATGCAGATTTGTTACACTGGGGTCTGGGGAGTACCAGAAGATACTTTTGCACATGAACAGAAAAAAAAAAAAAAAAATCAAACTACACTAATAAAATCCCTTTGGATTCAATTACTTCAGCTGCTTCTCCTACAAAATTCTACTGGTACTTCAAAAAATAAATTGATGTGATCTGAATAAGATCTAGGTATAAAAAAGGAAAAAAAATAAAAGGTAATAAAGAAAGTTAAAAATAGTAGAAATGGGAATTACAGGTTTATCCTTCCTCCAAATTTAGTTAGAAATGACATGTGATTTGATAACCAAAAACATCAACCAAAGGGTAATATTCCAATGTTCAAATATTATGTGCAACCCAGAATGCATCCCACAGAAGAGTAGAATTGTGTCAGTGTTGGCCGTCACACTGAGTTTTCTATCAATTATTCCATTCTAACAATTTCTATCAATTCTATTGATTTTAACAATATTCAATTCTAACAAATTCTAACAATTTCTATCAATTATTGAAACTTGCAGATAGCAAGAATCAGGGAGGGAGAAAAGAGCCAGAGGTTGACTTCTCAATGCTAAAAGAGGAAAGGAAAGATAGATCACGTACTGATTGACTTCATTTCCATTATGATTTTTGTTTAGTGTCTTGCAGACGTTGTAAAGGATCTGTGTCAGAAATTCAGCATTGACCCAGTTTTAATACTGCTACAGTTTTACTATGGGAGTATGGTCCTTGAGTTGGTCCAAAATAATAATAATAAAAAGTCAGGAAAATGTGCCAACATACATTATCACTGAGTAAGATTATGTCAACATACATTATATTTACTGCTTTTGCCCTTCTCCTCTGAATTTTTGAGCAGTAAATTCTACACACGTGCACTTCCTGCCCCCCCACACCAGTAGGGTAAAACCCAAAGGCTACGGCAGCTTTTTGCAGGCTGTTCCTTGAGTGACGACAAGCCCAGGGTATTTTAGGATTTGGAGTCAATACCAGAGGCTTTAAAGTAAATCTAGATTGGCTACACAGACCGAAACCAGACTGTGGCCAACTCCAGAGGATTCTTGGGAAGTTCCTGAGAATTCACTTCTAAGCGTTTTGTCCCACTGTGCTCCTATCTGAACCAGAGCACTGACTGCAACGGAGGAAAAATTTCTTTTAATGTTTAACAGATGGTTTGTGGCTTTGTCATCATTAGTACCCCCAGGTACTAATTACAGAGATCCGTCTTGCAGTCTAAGACTTAAACATACTTAACACACTTTGCAGCCACACCACTTTATTTAGCAAAAGGTTAGATCCTGAACCCTGTATTTCTGCACTGACTAATCATTAAAACCATGAACGGTGAGGATTTTGGTTTTCTCATTGATGAGTCTCAATTTGTTTCCATCTAGGAGTCCTCGGATTGCCTCCTTTCATACATATACCACATCACCATTTTTAGCAAAGCTATTTTCTACCACTTCTATTAAACATTTATGAGAATAGCAGCCTAGTGGGTTTTGGTTTCCTTTATGTGAGAACAGATGCAGAGAGAGAAATAATCCCCAGGTGCTGGGCAGTGGCAGTGCACGGCACAGCTCCCGCCGTCGCCTCACAGCCATGGTGCAGTGACAATCCATTATTAGGACAGGATACCTGAGAAGTCATTTCAATAGTGCAAATTATTAAAAAAAAATAATTAAGAGATTAAGCCCAACCCTGAGCTAAAGTCCAGAGCTATTATTAAATGAAAGATGAGTACAAAAGTTTTGCTTTATTCTATCTCAGTGACAAAAATAGCTACTCTTTAATACTGATTTTATCTACAAAGGATAAAGCAAGACCTAGACTACTTACTGCCTGTGGCATTGCTCTCAAAGGCTACCAGTGACAGCAGAAGACAAAAGCACACCTTAAAGTGAAAACATTTAACCAGGTAATCAACAAAACACACCAATTAAACCTCTCAGCTGCTTTGCCTACAAAATTCTACCAGCACTTTGAGAAGGAAACGAAGTGAATATAATGTGAATGGGAGCTAAACCTAGGACAAGGGAAAGAAATTAAACCAGGAAAAGTTACCAAAAAAAAGTAGGAGGAGTTAGAGGTTTATCCTACCACTAATAATAAAAAAATAATGTTCCTAACAACTTCTCTGGTTCATCACAAGAGTCCTTAATGCAAGTTTCACAGACATGAATTCCAACTTTAAAAAAAAAATATCCTTTCTAACAGTCCGTTCTTCTATATTTTCTCTAGTGAATGAGGAGCATCACGGATGACATCAAACTATCAACTAATTCGACTGTGAAAAGGATAAGGACACAAACTTCAGCCTCTACTGGAATCCAAGACACTACAGGGAAGGCCTCACTCAGTCCATAAATACAAAAAAAAAGCCCCTGCAATAATCAAACAAAAAACAAATATTGTGAGTTTTTATTATTATGATTTTTATTTTTGCATTTAGCATATCTGCTATCTTAGAGTGGGTTTTTCTTTTGGTTTTGGGAGGGTTTTGTTCCCGCCAGGCTGTGCTAAGGGTCTCTGCTGTGTCCAGATCCAGAAGGAACTATGCTCCAGCCCCCCCCTCCATCCCCAACAGGGTTTGTGCAAGGTCAGAAAGACCATACTCCAGCCTTTAAGGAAAAAATGCCTCAAGATTTATAAAAACCAACCCAACAAGATGGTTCTGACACTTCAATGACTCTGCAGTTCCATACAGAAAATTGTAATTACTCTCTAAAACCTGGCAAAACGTGTTCCCAGAACCAGCAATGTCACCGAGTGGCACCTGTCACCATTGCTTGTACCTGGCACGCTCTGAGGGAAACAGGCACAAATGGGGTAAGCGGCTTGTCAAAGCATATTGGGAAAAGACACACTGTCGAAGAGAAGAATTTCGTCAATAATTCACGTCTCTGCTTTTGTGAGGTAAATAAGGTATGTTCAGTGAAATCCAAATATTTGGAATTACTAGGAAGCTGGATTTTCTTTTTCCTTTACCTTACTACTTCACATTGGTGACAAAAAGGGTTCTCTCTTAAACTATCCCCCCAAAGCAAGCAAATACGACCTTGCTTTACAAAATTAATCCTAAACAGAGCCTAGATCAACAGGGGCAGACAGTAAATCTATGACATTATTAAGTTACGACTACAGTAATTACGCTGATTATTTATTTTTAGCCAATTGAGCTCTATCTCCAGAAGTCAATACCAGAATCAGTTTTCATTTCATTTCTGAAGTTCTGGGTAAAGATTTATTTTGCAATAAATGCTCCATAAATGCCATTTGTTAATAATTAGCGAATGAGCTTTCCAATGCAGACAGGCTCCCATCGTGCCAGCAGTCGTGGTCCAGTGGCACGTGCAGCTGGATTGGCTTCAGGGGAACTTTCCTTAAGAACACAAACGCCTTTGCAGAATTTTTTCCATTGGTGAGAGACTCTGTGTGACCTGAGGAACACTCCCACAACAGGAACCATGTGTTCTTCTCACCCTGTCCCCTCTCAGGTGACTGGGGGGGTGGGGGTACAGGACCCCTGGCTGTTCTAGGAGCAGCAGCAGGTACCCAATTATTTTCTATCAACTACCCTGAAAATCCTGCAGCACTGGTAGAATTTCAAGCATATTTACTTGAGGGGGAGCACTAGTCCCATTTAGTGGGAAACTAAAAAGGAGAGGGGGGAGCTCTTCATGCCTACAGTTTTCAGGTGTCTGCAGTCTCATGAGGACCTCACTATTTTCTCATATATTTGTCCTACCTTATACTTGTTTCACAATCTTAAAATGTCCCTCGTAATCAAGCAAAAG
>BJBW01000846.1:0-76583 GCA_004320125.1 Scolopax mira
AAGAATGGCTGGAGCTGCCTGGCAGAAAAGGACCTGGGGTGTTGGTCGACTGTCGGCTGAACATGAGCCAGCAGTGTGCCCAGGTGGCCAAAAAGGCCAACACCATCCTGGCCTGTATCAGGAACAGTGTGGTGAGTAGGACCGGAGAGGTGATTGTCCTCCTGTACTCAGCACTGGTGAGACCCCACCTCGAGTACTGTGTCCAGTTTTGGGCCCCCTATCCGAAGAAAGACATTGAGGTGCTGGAGGGGGTCCAGAGGAGGGCAACGAAGATGGTGAGGGATCTGGAGCACAAATCTTATGAGGAGAGGCTGAGGGAGCTGGGGTTGTTCAGTCTGGGGAAGAGGAGACTGACGGGAGACCTTCTCGCTCTCTACAACTACCTGAAAGGAGGCTGTAGAGAGGTGGGGGTCGGTCTCTTCTCCCAGGTCACAGATGATAGGACAAAGGGTAATGGCTTCAAGTTGGGCCAGGGGAGGTTCAGGTTAGATATTAGGAAATATTTCTTCACTGAAAGGGTTGTCAGGCATTGGTATGGGCTGCCCAGGGAGGTGGTTGAGGCACCATCCCTAGAGGTGTTCAAGAGACAAGTTGACATTGTGCTCAGGCATATGGATTAGCAGTGGATTGGTGGTGTTTTGGGTGTGGTGTGGGGGTTTTTTGGCTTTTTTTTTTTTTTTTTTTTTTTCCATTGGTTGGACTAGATGATCTTAAAAGGTGATTTCCAACCTAGGTGATTCTGTGATTTTTCCAGTAAAACTAAATACATCTCTTCTTTGTTGCTTCTAGATGGCTTCTCAGTGGTTGCTGATGTCTCTCAGATTAGTTTTTCCCCATTTTTCCCATAGTTTAGGCAGCACGAAGAAATCCCAGACATATGGAGAAGAACTTTTGTGTGCTGAAAAGTGCTATTGATTTGCAATTGCAAGCAATTGATTAACGATTTGTTGCAAAGGTCATGGCAATTAGCCGAGATAAAGAGTAATGATACTTGGTATTGGCCCCTTATTTCAAGGATGGGGACAGATAAAAGCAAATAATTAGCATTAAGAGAATTCAGGTAATTGAGTCTGCTTGTGACAACTAACAAAGATAAGATGACAAGAATGTTACTCTGCTTATGCTTGGTTGCTCTGTCCAAATCGCAAAACGTTTTTTCTCCAAAGTTGGGACTTGTAATGTCCCTGCTCTGATTAACAAATTGACTTAGGTTTCTTTCATGCATTAGCAAATATCTATTTTTGCACATATTCTCTATATACCCGTGTACATATTCTCTATATACCTCTGTACAACTGTATTTTTCTTGCACACGCAAAGCTGGATCCAAGAGCATAATGCAGAATAGACAGTGTCTTTATTAAACAGAGCATCAGGAACATCAGGAAGCAGCCTGCATTGCCATCTAACCGGATACAAAACTCACTGACGCTCATTTCCACATCTGCTGTCGATTATAGTGGAAATTATTAAATTCTGCATCTTGATTCCTCAAGCAGTGTTATCTGCATGGTTTGTCAGCGAAGTTGCATGGCATCATTTCAATCCACTTACTGCAGCACTTTCTTTTTTTGTTTTTCCTGCTGCATGCGTGATAGGGATTGACTGTGGTGGTAAAATTATTAATACTTAGGATTGAGAAGTCTGCCTGGGACGTTAATTGAAGGAACTTCCCCTTTGACTATCACCTAAGAGTCTGTGACTGTTTCCAACTCCCCACTTCTCAAATAAGATAATGCTGCGTGTGCCACTCCAGTCTCCACCAAGATCCATCTCACCATATTGTCATGTTATTTACTGTTAGCAAGATACTTAAGGAGTCCATGCCCCCAGAGGTGGATACCTGGTTTTGTTAACATTGAAATTATTGCTTTTCCTTGCCTTTTTCTGCTTTCTCTAAGGGAGTATATATGTTGGGTCTTCACTCACTTGGCAGACAACAGGGTTAGCAGGAGGGAAGATGCTGTCTGACTGTTTTCTCATGATGATCATAGTTAATAAAGCTTCTGTCCTAAATAATATTTGCTTTATTACTTTGTTGGAGTCCCCAGATTTTCCAACAAGATGTAATCACTGCTTAGGAATGGTAATGCATGCAATGTTGAAATTAATACATAAATTATTTATACCACAAACTGATAGAGAAATTCACTCATTATTCTTATTTTTTTGTGAATTATGTACCTCGGAGAATGAGAACAGATTGCTTGTACTTCGGAGAGAGATCACTGAACCAGAATAATCTTTACTTGACATGTCAAGATATTGCAAGAGGTTTATACCAATTCTGTGTGTGATATACGAGCGTATAACTAACTGTCAATGTGAGTTTAATATTACCATTAATAAATATTTTGCAAAGTGCTTACAGGCCAGGATGAACAGAAGCACAGTGTAGTCTATGAGAAAGTCAGAAGTGGAAAATAGGCTATAAAATATAACAATTAAAACAATGATATTCATGAGCAGAAATACCTGTCTGCATGTGTAATTCACTGATTTTATTAGTTTCCATATACCGGTAAAATAAGTTTGACCTTGTTCTGCCTTTAACTCAAGGGGGGCATTATAGTAGCTTGTGTTTGATCAGTCATCCTTTTTATATGAATAATTTAGTTCCAGTAATAGCACATTACTCTGAAAAATATAACGACGATATCTCTCCATACTTAAGTATCACAATAACATGTTTTAAAAGCAAGCTATTTTTCACCTGCTAATGTTTTCGGAATGAGCAGAAAATAACAATATATCTAAATATATCCAAATTCAGATTTTCTTTTTTCCAAAATATTTTCATGGTAAGGACAAAATTGCTTTGAGGAATTTTTTAAAAAAGACTTACCTATGTAAATATTCCTGGCATAGAGGTGAAAAGAAAAGCTGGGTGAATCAGCAATATTCTAGTTTCCTGGACAGCTAGAAAACAATAAAACACAAAACCAATTTATTTTGAATCAACCTGACTCAAACAGCACTTGACCCAGAATAAAACAGTAAGGTGCTCCCCATCAACTTCCTTTAGTATTTAATTAAGGAATGAGACCAAAGTGCATAAAAGCGAAGCATGAAAATACTTAGGAGACTTCTGTCATTAAAAGGAAAACCTACACGGCAAGGCATACAATTTTTCTCTGAAAACTCTCCAAAGAACAAAACAGTTCATTTTCCTTATTCTTCTCCCCACGTTTTCATGAATACTGCCAAAGATCAGCAAAACAGCATGGCATTCCCATAGCTACTGCATGAATTTCTTCTTCATTCACTCACTTGATCTCCCTTTCAAAGGAACCGCTTTGTCAATTGCTTTGGAACTGGTGTGCAAACTACTTTGGTCTAAATTCAGTCATACTGTACTAAAATGATCTCATGTGCCTGAAAGACATAGTTCTGTCTCAGTGTGAACCAAGAGCACTGCCCTTTACAGTTTTGGTCTAATAGCATCCAAGGCTATTTAGCATAGCACTCAGGAAGAATAGAGTTAGCTATATATCACACATCCACTTATACTGCAGCTACAGAAACAACGTGGTTTAAAGTTAGCACAGGATTCTTAATACCCTTAAAGCAGAGGTTAGTCATCTACTGAGCTCAGACTGCAACAGCAGACAGAAAGGTGGAGAACTAATATATTAAATTCTTCAAGACAAAAAAGGGAAGTAGTATCACAGTAAATAAATAAAAAAGCTGCAGCACTTTGGACAATAGACTCTTTAAATGAATTTTTGTATCTAATGGGCACAGCCT
Organism: Scolopax mira; assembly: GCA_004320125.1. Taxonomy (NCBI): domain Eukaryota; kingdom Metazoa; phylum Chordata; class Aves; order Charadriiformes; family Scolopacidae; genus Scolopax; species Scolopax mira. The sequence continues at coordinate 3,748 of BJBW01000846.1, forward strand.
GCAGATACTGCAAGAAAAACACTTTAAATATATTCACCATTGATCGTATTGGGAAAAAATAACAGATCTAGTAAAGTAAAACATTCATATTCAGCTTTATTTTTCCAAAGCAAATGCCCAGTGTTCTTTATGTGTTTCTAATGCTGTATTACCAATTACCTGACACAAAAAGGAAGGATTCCTTTTACCCGTGACTCTACAAGTACTGCATTCTTTGAGTACTGTGCTCACAAACCCCAAACCCACCAGGCCTCTCCTATGCCTGCCCCACAGGCTCTCCACTAGCCTGGCACACTTAGCTCTATGTACATTAAAGGCTGCTCCCTCATACCTCCTCCTCATCATCATCATTTTTCTGCTGCAGTGCTCCAACCACACGAGCTGGCCCACCAGGTCCCAGTTATTCCAACAATGCTGCCTGCATTCGTGCACATGCACTTGGCATGGGACTCTCTCTTGCCTGGGCCACCATTCCTGAGCTTTCCCCTGCTCCTGTCATTCTACTTTCAGTCCTGCCTACCATTTCTTTGCCTAACAACAGCCTGTAACCTCCCTCCTGTGGCTCCTAGTTTCAAGCTCTCCTCAGCAGGCTGCCATCCAGCTTGCCAAGGTGCCCTTACCCCATTTCCAGGTGGATCCCTTCAGGAGGAGGCCCCACCTAGGCCCCCTCCCCAGGCCTCCCTGGCCCTGCCACTGACACTCACAGGAATAAACAATCCGGGGGCAGCCCCAGTAGCCCCAGTGCAGCCCCTCCACAGCACCTGGGGCCCCCAACAAGCCCCCACAAGCCCCCTGGAGCAGATCGGGCCCACTGTTCCACCACCTCACTGCAGACCTGCTGTTGAGATGTGGCTGGCTCCGAGACCTCCACACAGAGGAGCTCAGCAGCTGCCTCACAAGGGCCAAGCCTCCCCCATTTTGAGACTCTCCATACCAAGCACGGCTGCACAGAGCAAGGATGGTTCAGGCTGCATCCTCCAGTGGTTTACATGAAGATCCTGTCAGCCTCTATGCCCCTGCTGCTAGACCACCGGCTTCCTCAGTCATTGGCTCCTCACCCTGCACAGGCCTGGGCATCAGCCCATCGGCCCATCCAGCCTCAGCCCCTCAGCAGCCCTGGGCCCAGGCCAGCAAGGCAGCTGTCCCAGCTGGCTCCGACCAATTCCCCATGACACACTAGGAGGGCCCTTTCCTGTTCCCATTGATTTCACCAGTGCCATACTAGACATGGAGAAGCCTTGATTTAGGCAGGAGCTGGGGTATTGAATGCCTGGTAAATCAGCCTCTTTCACCACAAATCCGTTTTGAAGATCTCGTGACATTCTCCAACTTTGAATGTGCTGAGGTAGTTTCAGCAAGTTGGCCTGCCTTGCATGACTGCATTTACGAGCCCAGGACTACCCAGCTAGATCTTCACCACCAGCTGCATACGCCAACAATATACTGGTCCAGAGATTTTTATTGATACAAATCCTCCTCCAAGGTAATCTGTCTGGATCAAACTTTGCCATGTCGATTTGTAAACTTAATTAACTATAGTCTCAATAAAAGCCAAGATTAGGAACATAATGATTAATTAGATCCTTTTAGGTAATGCAATGGTCGAATTAGCTAAATAAAAGCAGTGGAGAAGCTGGCAAGATAACGCTCTACTGATGGATGTAGGTTTGTCCAACAAAGACAATGCAGGAAGAAAATGCATTCGCAAAATAGAAATAACTACAGCATTAATCATTGGAAGTATGTAAATTACACACAGCTCCTTTGGCAATAGGCATAGCTATTGCAGTGAGATCTTACCCCAGAAAAAGAGGAAACTTCAGCCTCTCCAAATGATGTCAGAATTTAAGAATTATCTTCGGTTTCAGATAAGGAATCAGGGACCAGCCCTATTAACCTATATTTCTGAGATAATCTACTACATAGATGAAATTAAATCACAACTTTTTTCTTATTTATGTGGGAATAGTAGGGCTTTAATTAACCAGTATTGCACATCAATACCAATTATTATTGTAATGTTTTAAAGATGTTCTGAGATTGAGTTATTTTTTATGAATCCTGGATTATTTTTTGTTTAAGTTATTATAATATGGTAATATACACACACAAAATAACAATTCCAAACGTTTTGGTCACTGGCGAGAGCTCTGGGAATAATGCAAACACTGACTGTTATAGCAGAAACCCTAGTGGGCACTTAGTTTCAAGGGTTATGAATCTCACCAATACCATAGACATCACCATAGATGTCTATGAATGATATCTGAGACACCAGTTTCTCCCATGTTCCTTTTTAAGTTAAAGCTTTTTCCTCTATCTTTTACAAATTGTGCTTTTAAAAAAAAAAAAGAAAGAAAAAAAAGATTGACTCTCTCTTCTGCTTGGAAAGCATTTTAAAAGCACAGATTATTATTATGTAGTTACTAGAAGAGCTTCAACACAACAGTCAGGATCTCACAGGTACATTAGGACTCCAGTTTACTGAAGCCAGGAAGAAACTTCTAAAGCGTAAATACTTTCAGAAGATTTAATCAAGTAATCATATATCTTAACATTTATAAACCAGACTACACTGGCAAATTGGATGGAGAACATTTCTTTAACTCTGCAAGTAATTGGTAGAAACCAAATGGATTTAGCAGTGGTTCCAATAGTCTATTCTAGTTCTGCAAAGACCTTGCAGGCATCATTATTTATTTGTCGTTCTTTTCCCTTCCACCCTCGGTTTTCTTAACTTAGACAGTTAGCTTGGACTAAAACCCTTTTCAGGAGGAGTACAATTGAACTAAGTGTTTGACTCCCAGCAAAATAGGACTTCAACCTAACTTAATAGTAAGTATAATACAAATCAGAAGATAAAAATGACTGATTAAACTTGCCTTACCTGGATGTAGCAAAGCAATCTCCTGAATTATTTCCCTATTTTCCACCACCATTCTTCACACTTAAAAGATACAGAGGAGGCATATTTCTCATGAGGTTAATCAATACTGGTACCTTTCTTACTTTGTTGAAAGAAGTCATAGCACTTGGGTTTTTTCTAACTCAACAACAGCATCATGTGAGTTACAGCAGGATAAATTTGGTTCCAGATGCTGGGACTTTTTACTAGCCAGTACTGAAGTTTACTGGCATTATTGTTGCAGCATAACTAGGCCAAGTAAGTAGTTGTGCTTAATTGATTTAAATTGCAATGGTTATGATAATAGATAATAAGTTGTGAGACTGAATTTCAAAGGTAATTTTGAAAAGTATTGTGGGTAAAACCATATAAATGCATTGTCCAAAAAAAAAAAACCAAAACAAAAAAGTCGAGGAAATCACAAATCTTTAAATATTCAACATTTTAAACCTTTGGGAGAAAAAAAAAAAGTAAAACTATATACGCCAGTTATTTTCTTTTATTCTCACTACAGAAACAACTGTCAGCAACTGAGGAGCTGACTAACTCGATCATTTGAAATGAGTCACAATTAAATGGAGGCTGCCAGACTCAATTATCGTATCAGTTTAGCGCAGATATCGTTCTGTCAAACTGAAGAGAGAATTGTTTTTTCTTCAGGTCCCAGCATTTCATTGCTTCTTGCTTGTGAAAGAACTTACTTCATTCAAGCAGTTCCAACTCCTGTTGCCACAGTCTTAACAGTACAGAAACAAAAGGCTAAGAACTGCAGCCTATTTAGACTCCACACATTAAAAAATATGTTGGCCAATAATTGGCTTAATAAAACACTTTGTTTGTCTGTCCAAAATAAGTCATATCAATGTAATTTAAATTCATTGACTGTTATGATTGAAATCTGACTAGTAGGGCTTTTGCTTGTGTGCTCTGATCACAGAATAATGGAATTGTTGGTGTTGGAATGGACCTTCTAGAGGTCATCTAGTCCAACTCCCCTGCCAAAGCAGGATTGCCTATAGCACATTACTATAGCACATATAACACATATAGGGTGTGGTTTTTTTAAAAGCAACTATGATAAACAAATTAAGATTTACTTAAACTATTAGACTAGCTCTTACAGGTGAGCACCTGAGCAGATTTTATTACATCCAATAGGCACTGAACTAAGAGTCAAATGCACTCTGTAGGCAACCATAGGGTTTTCCTCCTACATCCAGTCACATTTCAACAAAACTTAACATCCTTTGCTAACTGTGGTTCAAACTGGCCAGTAGCTTGAACTTGCACTGAGACAAGGGGCCTCTAGGCAGATAGCCCATAACCCTCATTCTCCTAAGGAACCAAGCTGGAACATAGCAATGGGGAAGGGGGTCAAAAAGCAGATCACTGTGCAAGTGTGAAACAACAAGTTAGAAGACACTACAGCAGTGATTGTTAAGACACTTTCATTCAAAGGCACAGCACAGGACTATTTTCTAACAACCCATTTCCAGACCAGTCCATCCAGACCAGCCCTGCACTTTCCAAAACAGAGTAGACTGCTTCTTCCGAAAGTTGAAGCCCACATATTGTCTTCAGCTATAAAAATTCTATTACCGTACATCACTTTAAGATCTACAAACAGTTAGAGTATACTTATTCTCCTGAAATGTAGGGAAAAAAATCCTCCACTTTCCTAGCCTCTTTTTTATTAAAAATATTTTACAGAAGCTCTGAAATATCACATAAAGAGGGGAGGAACTGCCAAACAATCAAGTCCAAGCATATTGAGAAGACAAGCTTGCAAATTTTATCAAGGACAAGAGAAAAATAAAGTAGGGAACATTATCCTCTTGCCCAGGAAAGGGTGTGTCAAGACTCTAAAGGAGCAGCAAACCCAGCTGCTGCCAATATTTAGATTTAATTATGTGCAGTTGAACTCCCTTAAAGGCAGCCACACACCTGTAAGAAAAGTTGATAATTTAGCCACTTAGCAGCACAATTTCTATAAACCTGGCACAATCCCTACTTTTGAAGTGCAATGACTAGTGCCATAAAATTCAGGAGAAAGCTCTCTCACCAAATGACTATAGAGATTTTTCTCTCTCTCTCTTTTTGTTTTTTTTTTGTTTTGTTTTGTTTACTTTTAACTGGAGGAGAAATAGGTGCTGTAGTTGATGGCATTCTGTTTGCCCCCTTTGGCAGAGAAGACACTAGCATTTCAGTACCACTTACCCTGTTGCTTTTCATTCCCATTTCTCATAGCCATACAGACTGCCACTGATTTCTGCTTGCCTTGTAAATAAGTATCGTGACTCTGTAAATAAGTATTGTGTCTCCCAGCTAATGGTCAGGGTCCAAAGCTGACAGCCAATTAAGCATCTTTTGGCAGATCTTGGAGCCTCTGCCTTCTGCCAACATTTGAACCTGATCCATTAAAATCAGCTCTAGCTAAGCACAGATGTTTTCCTGATTGCTTTCTGCAGACACAGGAGGACAATGAACCTAGCTGCCTGAGTGCATATACATTTTCCAAATGTGTGCTGGCCTCTATATGTAAACATGAATTTTATGTGGGAACAGACATGTATTGCGATGGTACAATGTATTGGTATTCATTATCCAAGAAAATCTAGAGGAAAAAAAAACAAATCCACAAATAAAAATAGTTTTTCAAATCTTAAAAAAAATTCTACGTTACTATTTTATAGTTTATTAGACATTAGAAACTTTCAGTACATGGACCTCAAACACATTAGTCCTAGGGAATATCCTAATATCTGTAATACTCCTTATTTCTCATTAAGAACAGTAAACAATTCAGAACACTTTGATATTACCTTGTCACAGTTGGGAAAGAATTTTACATTAACCGTTTACATTCTATAACATTGTCTGCAGTATTTTCTTCTTTGCTAGAACAACAGAATTAAAGGACAAAGGAAAAATGCTTCTTTCCAGCAGAATTGAATTCCAGACCACACTTTTAAGCAAATGTTATGCACTTATGAAAAGATAATAAAATTCTTTAATAACTCCATGGAAGTATGCCCTGAAGGAATGTAACTTAGAATATATGAATAAGTCATCTAAGGGAATGTCTTACATTTGAAATGAGAGAAATGTTGACAGCTGCAAAGGAGTAGTGACTAGGCACATTACCCAATAACGTATTCACACAAAATATTTCGACAGCCAGGGCCAGAAGTTGGGAATAAGCAGTCTCAGGATACACCTTCTCATTTTCTAACTCTCTTTAGCAAATTAACCTTGCATTCTTAGCTATGTGGCCTCAGATGTACACTTATCTTGATGACCTTGCGTCTTGGATTAGCAAACTCCTCTTAGAAGTTTTAGCTGCTAAGTCCTACTGCAGCTGCATAGCATTTGCAAATCAGTTAGGTGCCAAGTTGCATGTTGCTCAGATAGTATGGGAACACTAGTACACATTCACACATGGTTTTTAATGTTATTTTTCTATTCCCTTCTCTGAGAGCACAACACATATAGTTTCACTGTTTTTCCTTTTTATTTTGTGAAAAAACCTTAGAAAACGAGAAATCTAAACCTGTTTTTCCTTAGGCAAATAATGTCTGAGCATTAGCTACTAGTAAAAGATTGAGCTAAGGCCCGACACACAGTACCCCCTCACAGCATAGGCACACACAAAAGCACTGTGGGAATGACTGGAAATGTGAACAGCACCTGGGGTTTTTTCTCCTGCTGTGTCTACTCATATACAGTGGTCCTCCACCATGTTTTTACATAGTGACTATAACCAAAATCAATGAACTTTCAACTTTTTCTTCTGATCTCTTAAAACCATACATAGAACTATTAAGCAACACCATCAGTAACCAAACATATAGTATGTATGTGCTCCACACACATTAAAGCCTGTTTCAGGTTTACAGAAATCCAGGGAATAGCTCCACCTAAGACCAACTAACTAATGAGCACCAAGTTGTTCAAGTTGTTTAAGTAATCTACACAATCAAAAACTAAAAGACATGTAAGGATGTTGCACTCATTCAGATCAAAGGTCTATTTAGCTCTATCTCCTGTCTTCAGCAGTGGGCACAAATAAACCTCCATGCACTTGCACCTTCAAGTGTTTCATTCACTGTGTCCGGTATTTATTTTAAAAAAGCCATGACGTATTGGGCAGTTTATAAGAATTCAGTCTATTTTTTGGGCCTGACCACTATATGGGAAATGCTTTATAAAAGACAAATGTGCAGCAGTTGGCAGGGCATCCATCAGCTGCAGTCATATTCAGTGACTTAAGCCTTGCCAAGTGTGCAAGAACCCCAGCACAAATATCGTACATGCATCTCAGGTGTGGTGTAGGACACTTCTGCTGTTACTGCAGGCTGCAGCAGTCATAAGTGCTGGTGCCAAGGAAACCCACTCTGTTTAATTTAATTTGCCAGAAACAAGTGCTATTTATGAGAAGTTTCTCTTCCTAGAATAAAGGAAATTTATTATTGGAGTGGAAGCCAAATCCAATAAGACCTTGCTATCCCGATCTTCCCCCACAGTTCAACATACCATGGAGTAATCAGCAGCATTTCCATTTTGCAGGATCTTATACATTAACTGATAAAAAGCTTTACTTCTTGCCAGACAGCGAACAAATAAGGTATCAGTCTGTAACTTACTCAAAGAAAGTTTAAATTTCAGACAATACCTCTTCTATTACTGAGTCTTTTGTTGTAGAGCCCTTTCAGATGTAAATAATTCTTGGCACATAGTTAACTCCAAATTAAGTTTATAGTTTTAAATTATTTTTCATGTTGGTTATTGGTAACAGAGGTTCCAACAGCTTGCTAATCAAAGTAGTACTCATATGTAAACACTAGCACTACGAATTTTGAATGCACACATTGACAAATATGAATAAATGACTTACTGCTGCAGAAAAATTGATAGTACAGCATTAAGAACAGGTGTGCTGGTTCCAAAGAGTTCTTGGTGTAAAAAGCAAAAGCTTCAACTGAAAAGGCACATTTTGAAGTGCAGAACTCTGTTGCATGTGAAATACATAAGGGAATCAAATTAACAGATACAGCTTATTGAATCAGTAGCATTCATCAGTGAGTTTGTCAGAGTATATTCTCACATATCATTAAAAAACATTTGCAAATGTATCCAACAAAACAAAAAGTTTCTTGCTTTTTAACTAATTTTTCAGATTTGTCCTGCCACATATGGCAAACAATGAAATTCAAACAAGGGCCTGTCTTTACATACCATATTCATTTACATTCATGTTTGAACAGGGCGCCATAAAAATAAGGCTATGATGTTAATCAGATAGACACCTGAGCATTTACAATAACCAGCATTTTATCATCATATATTTCACATTTTTTCATAATTTTGTGTTCAAATGGAAACACTTCAAGCTATTTTCTTTTGAAGTGTATCAACATGGCATATAACCAAACATATATTATTCCATTTACAACTGGCTTAGTAACAAGTGTTACTGACAGGTATGATATGGACCGTTGTCTCTTTTTTTTTGTTAGAAATTGGAAACAAAGAGAAAATTGGAATTAGTTGCATAGGGAAAAGCAGACTAGAGTTATGGTATGCTTGGAAAACTGCCTGCTTGTACAATTAGTATCCCAGAGAAGCCCAAGGCTGTGAGAGGATGCAGTATGTTCTGGAATTCACAGACTTACAAAAGCAGAGGCTCCTTGGGGGTGTCAGGCATGTAGAAGTCAATAGTTTGAGACTCTTGCAGGGGTAAAGCCCAAAGAAGCAGTCATGTAGAGCTTTCTTTCATTTTACCTAATGACTTAAAAAATTCTTTAGCATTTCTGGAAGAAGAAAATTCAAATCTGAATGGAACATCAGATGCTTTTTACATATACTACTAATAAAAAATATATATTTCCCTTGAAGACAACACTCTTCCTTCTTCCTCCCAACATCTTGATAGCTAAATGTAAAAAAATCAAGTTTGAAAAAAGAAAAAATAAGACATTGAAAAGGCTCATAAAGGCTCATAAAAGGCTCATAAATTTATTTAGCATAGCCAATCTGACTCTATTACTATGAGCAGGTAGAATTTGTTATCAGAAATACTCAGTTTTCCCTTAATCTTCACTGATTCTCAAGGCTTTTATACTTGGTTATAGCAAAGAGTATCAACATTTAAAGACATTTGTATGAGGATATTAATTCACACACAATTCACACCATCTTTTGACCAGGATTACTTTGATTATTTTAGACAAGTTGGGTTATATTAAATTTTTCACACCCTCAACATTGTTTGCTCACGAAAAATCACATCATCTGGAAATAGCACTAGTAAAATATCTCAAATCTGATTTTAAAATATCGCTCTTCCTATAGAGTAGGACTGAAAGCGGATATACCAAGATAAACCAGGAAAGTTCATAAATAATTCCAGTGATGACACTAATGAGATAAATGCTGTGGGCTTCTCCTGGCATGTGCCAAGTTGTTAGATTACACTGAACGGTCTACAGACACTACAACCTCCAAACCCACTATTTTACAAGGCAGAGCTTCACCATGTTTTTAGGATATCAGTCACCATATCTTTAGGAATTGGTTCAGTGGGTGTTCAGAAGCACTGCAGCCTGGTGAATGCAGCATAGGACCAGGTCTTAAAATACGGGTTTTTTGCTCTTTAATGCATTTGATAGGTGACCTTATGAAAAGTCTTTACAATTAGTTTGCAACATAGGCACAGTGATACTAACTCCGTTATAAATGTCTTTGAAATCGACTGACTGAGAAATGCTCAAAAAATACTATTGTGAGGGACACACGGCAGCAGCAATGAGCAGATTTTGTAGTGTCAGGATGGCATCTGTGAAGGTACAGCATGACAGTGTGACCTTCTGGTTGCAGGCAGAATGGGAACAGGGAGTCACTGTTGACCTGTCTGGTTCACAGGAGGCTGTAACTAAGCATGCAGGGTCTCCACAGAAAATCTAAGCAAGAATAAGGTGCTCCACCAATTTATAAATGCACCGTTTCCCCATTCTGTGCCCACATGTTCTCCTATTCTGGGACCAGAGGGGAAATGGCCTGAAGAAAAGCTTTTGGCTTCTGGGTGTTCACTTTCCTGCATGCAAACCTCTGAGATTCAGGGATTTGGAGGCTCAGGCTCCAGACACTTGCTCTGCAGCCTGGCACTCAAACAGCACTGGCTGGGGACGCCACTGACCCCAGCCAGGCCTGTAAAAGATTGTCTGTCCATAGGCTAACCTTCATTCACCATCAGAGATGGGCAACACCTCTCCTGTAGTTCCACCAACCGCAACTCAGAGGTCACACACCAAAGCCACATTCTTCTGTGTGAAGCAAAGCTAGAGTTGCTGCGGGGTACTCTCTTATGCCAGTGCAAAACCCTTGTGAATCAAACCTGTGCAATACAACTCAACCACACGGATTTCTAGCCTTACCTCAACAGAAAGCATATGGTCAAATGCAATCACAGATCCGCTTTCATGCCCACATTGAAAGCACCAGTAATACCCAGCAGCTTCACCAGTTGCAGTGCATCAAGGAAAGGCAAGCAGCCAGCAGATAGGTCCACCTCAAGGCCTTGCTCTGACTCAGAGACTGTACATCATCAGCGCCTGACTTCATTTGTTGTGGCAAGCACCCAGCACAAGAAGAACAACTCAAGCTGTTGTATAAAAAGTACCAACAAGAAAACACATCAGAACAGAGCAAGCAATACTCATGTGCAGCTCTCAAAGAGCTGGATCCCACAGCAAGGGGGACACCTGTCCTGTCACCTCCCAGCATCACGTGTCTGCAGCCTGGTACAATCTGTGGAAGTTCTCTGGAGGCAGAATGGACATACTGTTGTTACTAAACAAATTAAGGAATAGACATATTTAAGACTATCCTTTAATATTTCCTCTGAAATCCATAATAACTAGCAAAAGATTAAGATGTGGTGATTAGCACCTGAATAATAACAAGTAATTATTTTTGAGCCAAACAAGGATAGAGTATCCTGGGTAATTTATACTGGGTAATTAAGGTAATAAATACTTGAGAGTCTATCAAATAAATAGTCCCTAAAAGTGTCATTTTAATAGGGACATGATTATAGGCGGCACTAAGGAGGTTTGAAGAGATACAACATACCTGCTTCAGACATGTATTTTAAAAGGCATAAATCTTATCACTGAAGCTAAAATCATCACTGAATAGCGGCTGTTCCTCTAAGCTCATTTACTGTCAAATTAACTGGTATAATGATACCAATATCACCACCTGTGTGAACACACTTTAGATGGTTTTTTGTTTGGCTTATGTTGCAACAATCGGTGTATGACACAAGTGGATGAAGAACGGGCTCCTTTAGTGTTTCTGCCCATGGACAGGTAAGCAGATGGAGGGATCCCAGATTAAAAGTTTGTCTAATTTTCTGCTCCTCTTGGGACACAAAGGTAGTATTTCACCTTTCATTAGAGCAACAGGAGAAGAGTGCAAGCATGGACTAATGTTTTCAATACTGCACCTCAGCAGGATAATAAAACAGATATAGGCTATTAAAAATGTGTATCCTCCCACAGAGGCGTTGTGTATTGAACTGAATCAACCCAGTTATATTTCTTATGCCCTCCAAATCAGTAGGAGTTGCTTCAGCAGCACTCTTTAATGCTCTAACACCCAGCATGGGCAGTGACTCATCCTCTGAAACCATTTGGGTGCCTTGACCAGAGAAATGAAGCTGCAGTAATAGCTCTTGCTGACTAGCTCAGCAAGCCCAAATGTTTTATAGTTCCCAGCAGCCAAATTATGGCCATTTCTTAGCACACCTTGAAAAGCGATTCACTCTCCCTCAACATAGAATGAAGCAAAGACACACTACAATGTGTTAGGGAGTCAAGTTACATGTCCAGGACTCATCCTTGTACCTGGGTCAAGGATAGGCATGTCCCCAAGTCACTATGGACTGAGAAATACATGAGTCACATTACCTTGCTTGGAGAAATAACAATGATCAGGCATCTGAGGATGCATCTTTGCAAAGATGCAATATATCTCCCTGTGGTAGGACAGTATTTATAAGTTTGAAGGTGAGAACTTTTTGAGGTGGCAAGTTGTTGTATTTGATATATTCCTCCTGCTGAATTTCATGATAAAGTTGAAAGGACAGACTACATTGAGATTTCCTGCTCACATGAGCTGCTTTACCAGAAGAGTCTTATGCCCTGATTAATGAGAAAGGATTGATTTAATTTATTTTCACAGATAAGATGAATCTATAACTTATAATCAAATTTCTAACAAGCATTAGAAGAAAACTCCAAGAAGCAACAAAATATCCACTTGCACATATGAATGATAGTATCTACTGACCAAGTGACCAGTTTGAGTAGCTTGCACCAAGCAACAGCCTTACAAAATGGGGGAGAAAGGGCTGACATAGTTCAGAAGCCGATCTGTAGATTATCTGAAGTTTTAAGCTATTCTGATTCACTTCTTCATTCATCTTTCTGCCTCAGTTTTATATGACTTCTTGATATGACATCTGGCTAGGAGTTTGGTCATGACTGATGTGTCAGAAGGTTTCATACATGGACATCCATCTCTACTTTAATAAAATGCTGAGGTTTTTTGAAAATTAATTCGTTAAACCCCTTCCATCTTTCCTCAAATACAACATAATCTTTTTTTATTAAATTTTGTTGATTAATCAAAAAATTTTTACTCCTCATAAAATTTGTCCCTACATTTGCACAATTATCTGATTGTAAGGGTCTGGTTCAAAAATTTGCATGCCTGTTTGAAAGCATAATGAAGTCTCTGATTATCTGTTTTCTTCCAGGCAGGTCACAAGTGTTGATGGATCCTCACTATTACTTAGCATAAAAATACAGGAGAAAATGATTGTGCTGGCTTAGAAAATACCTTATTTTTTCCTCACATAAGCACAAGCTATAATACTGAAAGTAATTTATGTCTGTGAAAAAAAATCATATGCCAAGAAAGTACTTTAATAAGCTAAACAATCAATCACTACAGCAACTCTACCAATATTCTGTTCTAACTGGTAATAATGTACTGCTGAAGGTTTTTCAATTTGTTTCTGTAAACAGTCCTGCAGGTTCCACTATTTGCAGGCAGTAGCAGCATCATGCTTCAGGTGTTCATCTCAACACAGCTAGTGGTCTCTTCATCTCCTTGCTGTGCAATACACTGTGTTGCACTTGCCATTCCACTCACCATGAGTCTGAATCCCAGCACTTTCTGGTCAGCTGCTAAAATCCTTGGGGCAAACCAAAGATGAAGCTGGCAAACATAAGTATTCTTAAGGAAAAAATGGTGGTATTTTATTTTCCTCTTAAAGGAAAGTATAAAGTAGCCTAAAGTAAGAAAAGAAATATTCCGGTAATTTCCGCTTTACATAAAGTGACTGTAATTTTCAAAACAATAAGACTAAATGAACCATACACAAAAGCTCCACTTAGGTAAAATGGCTCTAATCGAATAGGAGCAAGAAGAAACCAGAAATTTGCATTTGTGAAAGAAAGCATGAGGATATTTGTGACAGTGATCTTTCAACAACTTCATCATGTATTATCCCAGTGTTAAATGTTAGCTGTTTTGCAGCAAAGCATGGAAAGTGTTCTTTAGTTAAACAGCAGATTTTTTTGTTTCTTCATTTAATAACAAATAAATTAGGAGGAAGGCTTTGTTTTTCATCAGTTTGACAATTATATCACTGTGTTTTGCTGGAAATAAGAGCAGTTGGCATTTTCTTCACGCCAGCATGCACATGTGAATTGAATTGTATCTGAACTACAAGCAATAAGATACTCCTTGTGCCAGAAAGCGATTAATTATTGCACTGCAGCCAGGTTAATCTTGCTTAATCTTGCTAGTAGAAGCCCCTGATGCACATCCACATGGCAGCCACAGCTTCTGCACTAAGGAAAGTCCTCTCTGCGGTAACTGCTTAGGCACTTTAAGGAGTAGAGACCTGCCCTCTTGGAAGCACACCACCTCACTTTATTAAAAAGAATTGTCTTTCTAACCATATGGAAAAAAAACATTAAAAAAAAAGGGTGCAATCAGTAAACTGTGAATGGATTATTTGATTTTCCTAATGTTCTAAAGGATTTAAGGGCTAAGGCAACTTACCACTATCATACAAATTACTTTTTGGCATCTTTTTCTGCATGTCAGAGGCTCCAAAATCTGCTGTAAATTAAGATTTACAAGACCGACACAAAACTAAATTTCATAGAAAAGCAAAACATATTGAGGTACCAGAGAAAATCATTGCAAATGTTCCCCCTGACAAGGCAGGAAGCTCTGAGTCCCACAGGAAACATTGCACCGTCAAAGCAGCAGGCAGAGTGAGGAGGACAGCAAAAGCCTTGAAAAAACATTCCTGTTTTCACTAACAGAGTACCAAATGTTGATAAATTGTTCAATTAACTATGAGGACGAAAGCTTTTCTTTTGAAGCTTGCTAGCAAGAAGTCCTCCATAACTGCACCCAAATGCTTAACTATCATCTTCTCCTACCTCTATGACAATGTCACTCTGGTTACATAAACATGCTGTGCACACTGAATTTGAGATCACTGATGCTGCTTGAAGCATGCCATAACATTTTCCAGACAAATATATACACCACTCCAACAAATATGCATATACATACAGTTAATGAGATGAAATTATTCACAGCTGTTCTAAAAACCCTCTACATGAAAGCGAGAAGAATTTTGGTTGCAGGGAGACTTCTCCCTTTCATTGGTACTGTCAATTATAATTCCAATACTATGTAAGAAACAGGAGAAATTGGCTCTGATCTGTCTAAAGGTTAATAAATGCAGTGGTTCAGGGAACTAGAGCGGAAGAATACTAATGGCTTCTGCACCTGGGACGCAGCTTCTCTCTTCATGCTAATTAGCTTCTCCCACATCAGTGTTTTTACAATGCATTTGTGCCCAATGCATTTATGAAATAATGCAGGTCTTTGGCTTCAGTAAGTCAAGTTCAAGTCAAACAGAAGAAACAGGGTGTTAACAAAAGACTGACCCTGTTATCACCAGTTACATAGCATAAAATAATATTGACACCTCTTCTGCTTCTTTATCCCTACTATAAATAAAACCAAGTATTAATTCACAATGTTTGTTTTCCTCTATTAATATGTTTATATTTGTAAATATTCTAGCTTCCTCCTATGTATCAAATGGTAATGAAAGATTTGCAGCAATGCTATATTTCTTGTGAAACCATATTCTCAACAAAACATGTGAAAAAACAAAACTCAATCAAAATGCTTTAGCAAGAGATTTCCAGGCATTGAAGCAGTCAGGAATGCACACCATACATTACATTAAATGTCTGAGGGAAAAGGCAAGGGAGAAGTTGGTGAACTGCTCATCTCTCACAATGCTGTCAGCAAGTGCAACAAATTACATGCAAGACATGCACAGGATGATACATAGCTCCTTCTCCCTGTCAAAGTGTCCTCCTCTGTGGTGGCCTGGGGTCGCTGTCACCCAGCATCATGAGCTGACAGTCGGCCCTTGCCCCCGTGAGATGAATGATCTCACCCAGACTCTGCTCAACAAATGACACTTAATAAACCACCTGCTTTTTGTCAAATTAGTACCTCATCAGAGAGTGGCAAAGTAAACTGGTCAGAGAAGTTCAGACAACACTTTTGTCATGAGATATGCCACATTTCTTAAGCCTTATTTTGGATCTGTGGCTCTATAAATAATGACTCTTCAGAGCAGGAGTGTAAATCTAGTTCTCCTGGCTGACCACCAAGTTTTGGAGACATGGCCTTCACCACTAGCTGAATGTTTTGTAATTCATGAAACATGTTCAGGGGGAGAGACACTAACTGGCATAACCAGAAGTGGTTAAGGTTACAAATGGCACATTGTTAGGTGTCAGAGGGAAAGTCAGTGGGAAGTTCCTGGGTTTGGTAAACTGCTTGTCTCCCAAAACCGTCAAAGTCCTTCAAACAAGGCAACCCTGGGAAATGGGAGACCTCTCTCACTTCTTGCTGGGGCTGCCTCACACCAGTGACCTGACCACAGTGAGGTTATAGCCAAAGCTGAGGCATCACCTTCCAGCCCTCCAAACTCCACCAAAATGCCTGCACTATAGGCAAGACTGTTATTTACTTGATCTGCTTTCTTTTTTCAGGACAGGGAATCCATTTATTCAGCCATGGGAAAGTGTTTGGTTTTTTTCTTCGTAGGCAAGATGCAGAGAGCATTGGCTTCTGCTGAAAGGAAATCAAAGAGAGAAAACTTGCAGCAGCAGCTGGTGCAGCTGCCAGCGTCCCCATCTGCTCACCTCTCAGACCAACCTTCTTCAGGGTTGAGGAGCTGCCTCCTCTTGTGAAGACTGCTCCTGCCAGCTCTGCAAGTTGATTCCAGAGCCAGAGGTACATAAACCAGTGAATTCAGCGAATCCCAGGCACATTTGCTGTCTCTAACTCCAGGGCAGGATGTCTGAAGGTGGAGTAGCAAATAAGATCATGGCTGAAGGAAATGCAGACCTTCAGTTCATTCCCAGGCATAAATCTACTGATTAAACAAATATTTACCTCTACAGTAACATAGAAATATGTTACAGAAGTTGCTTCCATGTCACAGTTATATATAAACCAGCAACTGTGACTACTTTGGGAGAAACTTCTGATTGTTGTGAGCATGTAATAGGTATTCTTGCCCTCCAAATGGTTATGAAAAACCTCTAGATGTGTTTATTTTGGTAAAATGTGAGAGATAAAGCTTTAACTCTATATCCCTAGTGTTCCTGAAGCATTTGGACAGATATTTTCAAAGGCTTGCAAGCTTGTATCCAGTGCTTTACCAGTATTTTGGTAAGCAAGCTTTACCAGTGATTTCAACCTCACCCTAAACCAGTGACAAACCATTGGTATGTAGATGTGTTTCAAACATGCACTAAGAATTTTTTCTTTTACTTCTTGACTGAAAAACTGAAAAACGTGACTGAACACTTCCTACCTATATTTACCTGATGATGTCAGCTTCTGACCTGCCCCATCCAGCAGTTTCTGCTATCTCTGTGCTTGAGGTCCTCAGTTATTTTTCCTCTGTTGTACCTTTGTCCAGGCACATGGTGAGATATAATCACACCAAAAGCTCACTCCTTGCTATGAAATTAGTCACTGCTGCCCTTAACACAGATATAATTAAACATTTGTGGAATTATGGCTCAGGTAGCTCGTTAGGGACTTGTTTGCTTCTTTTTATTTAAATTTTCATTAGCTCATAGTAAGTTACATTACAGGTTGCAGCCACTTTCCCCTTCTTGCACACAGCAGATCAGCTTAGATGCTTCCAGAGTTGTAAACAATGCAAGGTAATTAGCCCAAGTAACACTCGCGACCTCTGGGAGTGACTTTTTCCATGGCGCACCTCCTGCCAAAGGAAACCAGAAGCTTGGTGAGCTCTGAGGAGGAGGGCCAGGCTATGAAATTCCACTTGGAGACATATAATCACTCTACAGAGTCAGTACAAGACTCATCCCTCTGAGTGAGAAATCCCACCTCTCCTATTGTGGGAGGTGGTGAAAATTACACATACCGCAACCTAAATGTTTAGAAGCCACAAACTCTGGAAACACTTTTTCATGCAGCTGCATGCAGTCACCGGCATTTGTGCTCTGCATAATACCACATTGTCTTTCAGGCTGAGAAGAAAACATCGAGAAGAAAAAGATCCAGTGCTTGTAACACTGCTTCCCCCATGGCCACCTGATGGGGGCACCCATCACCATGCCCGAGAACCTCCCTTGCCCAAGCCACGTCTTCCACTGCTCTGTCCCCCACACGTGTGCTGCTGAGCAGTGGCCTGAGCAACTATAACTGATTGGGCTGAGAAATGGCTGAAGAAAAAGTTAATGTAAAGAAATACTTCCTTTTTAGCCTGAGAACGGCCCATCTGGTTCATGCTAGAGTGCTTCTGCACAAGGGCAAGTCAAGCAGAAAATCTCAGTCGAAACATGGCAGAAATACAACTGTTCAGTCATGAGTGTGACAGACCCACTGTGTTGCTCTTACAGACTTGATTGAATGTCTCACAGTCCTTCAGGCTTTCCCCACAACTGGAGGTCACAATGGCAGATGCATTTTCCATCCAAAATCACCAGTGATGGACAACAGCCCCAGATGTGGCTGTTTGCACAAACAGCTCTCCACCTTGCAAGTGCAGGGCAAACCTGGCTGAAAGAAATAAGCAGTTTTATTTAGTTTTTGTTTCCTTTGTGAAGTCCATCACCTACACATCCGGTTCTGTGGTGGTCTGCACACTTGTTAGTGCCAGAACAGGAGCTGAACTTCCCCACATCCTTCTCATGCGGCTGCTCCTCATCAGGGTCACCTGAACTCACACTGCATGTCCTGGTTTGCATTTCCCCACATTGTTCTAACCACGCATTGTCTGCCCTAGAAGTCTGCCCCTTACTTCACTTTCTCTGAATGCTATCCTCCCAGTTTCTCCCATATATTCTGTTTTGGACTCAATGACCTACTACAGGGGTATATGACTCCTTCCCTCCTTGGGTACTTCATCTCTTCCTGTCTCTTCCTGTGCACACCAGCCAGCCTCCCCAAACTGGTCCCATCAGTGTTTGTCATGGCCAACTGGACATCTCTAAAGATGTATTTTGGGTGCCAGCATTGTCTGGAAGGTTTTGGCTGAGAAGGCCTGGCCATAGAGCAAGTGCTGGGAAGAAGGATCAAAATGGGTACTTCAGTTCAGCAAGACTTTCTGTCAATTTTCATTTTGGTGGATGGGTTTATGTTATCTAAAATAATTGAGCAGATGGTTTTCAATATGAGAAATCCATCAAATCTACCTGGTGATATGCAGGGAGCACACATGAATGAGAGAAAGAAACATTATTTAGAAAAACTGTAATGCCAGAGAACAATGGAGAAATGCATTTTTGAGGGTGGGATGTTAATGAAGAGTTGCTATGAAAAATACTGGTAAAAAATATGAGCTCCACAAAACTGATGTTATCAATCACATTCAATTTCATTTTAGTCATTCAAGGTATTGAATCAGAGTTATTAGCAACCCATCAATGGTCTCAATAGTTTTCCCTGCCTGCATGTTTATTATAAGGTTATTTTCAGATTAAGGCAATAATAGTGAACAGCACATGTTAAAATGCAAGGTTATGAGCACATTTTTCATAGGTTATAAAAACTGTATTTGCCAAGCTGCAAGTTGCCACATTGCAAGAGAAGGAAATTAGAGTGCAAATCCATCTGTAGCTGCACTTTATTCCAAAAGTAATCATGTGGGAAAATACAATGATTTTAAAACATTACTACATTGTACATTCAACAGATAAGATATTCTCACTGAGGGAAACAGATTTTCAAAGTTTTTCAGCTTGACAAAGACATCAATGGAGTCAATGACATACTCAGTTCCTCCCTGTGCAAAACTCACACTGTAGCTTTTTCCTTACACTGCACACACCAGCTACACACACCTGAATCTGACAGGGCCTTTCATACCCACCACGTACAACCTACCCTGGCACTGTCTGAACAAAAAGGTTTTGTTCCCTGTGCAACTTGTCCTATTTTTTTTTTTTTTTTGAACCTGAATTTAGTTAGTTAGTTAGAAGAAAGAAAGTAGTTCATTGTTCACAGCTTAACCAATGTATCTCTGCACCAGCACCTGTGTATACAGTTTCTCTTGTAGGTATGAAAGGACACAACATTAAGGATGGCTGAATAGAAATCAGTCCCTCTGACATTTCACCACAACTATGACAAACCTGACAACCACAGGGGAAAGGAGATGTCCCCTTGCACAAGGCTGAAATTCAGTGTCACATCATCTGAGGATAAACCCTGAGGGAGTCTGTCATTTCATTAATTGTTGTTGGAGATTCAACATAGAAGAAATATATATTTGAAGATGGATGACAACATTTTCTGATCATTTAAAGGACCATGATGTACCTGAAGACAATGTTGCCAGAGTCCACTGAATACTTGTGGCTCCACAGTGCATATTCCCAGAAGGAGGTGAGGTATCACAGGAGAAAGGGTACTGGGGCAAATGGAAAAAAAATAAAAAGCAAAATTAAAAGAAAAATTGTTATTTATTCTAAAAACTTCGTTCTTCAAAAGACAAACACTAAATTTGTTGGGAGCTTAGCTTCTTGCTAAGAAATTTGCTACATGTGTCTTTTCTCTTCCACTCTATACATTTGAGGCCAGTAGGATGCCACCTGTTGAAACAACTTACTCAAGCTTCATTGTATTTTACTTGAAACTATCTTTCAAAGAGCTAGAAAGGCTGAATAGAATTTCCAAAATTAGTTAGACTGCACTGAACCAGCTTCATTAATGTGATAAAGCTTCAAAGTAGAGAATTATTCCAACTGTAGCAATCAAAATGTAAATAAATACAAGACTTCAAATAAGTCATTCAAATATTTGTGGGTATTATATCACTTTTGGGAGGTGTAACGCTTACACCAGCACAATAGGGAGTGGAAAACTGTCTCACACACATGCAAGAGATTCATCTGAATCAGACGGCAACACTATTGAATTAATATAAGCATTACTTCGCAACAACTGAAACACTATGTGTTATCAAAATTATTCTCATACTAAATCCAAACCACATCAGAAACTAGGAAGAAAAAGAATTTTCTTCAGCTACCCCAGCTGAAACCAGGCCAGTGGTGAGTAGCAGGACAGCACTACACTTCTCAGTATTCACACCCAAAATCAATATTGCTGTTGTATAACATGTTCTGCAGCATCTCTTATTAAGAGTATGAGAGTATTAATGAATAATATTCAAAATACATCTCTTATACAAAATACAAAATATTTTTATTCAGCAATTGGAAGCATTTATCAGTGTAAGGAAGACTTTCTTCTGCTAGATGTATGGGCTGAATACTGACTATTATTTTCCATATTTAGTGGAGAAATTTAAGTGGGGCACTGCCAGGTGAGGTGCTGCACTACTAGCAGCTGCTGTTTAGCTACTCTATCCCATCCCCGACATTGTCACTCCCCTTTTGCTCTGGGAAATAAATCTCCGTAGTAAATACAGCTTCTTGCCCACAGCTCCAATACTCCTGAATCAGAGTTTCTCCTGGGGATTTTTTTTTCTTTAAACAGACATTAAATACTGCATTTTTTGCCAGTGGATGGACAGCTTGTGTCAACCTATTGAGTTACCCAGTGACAAGTGCTCCACCTGCACCTTCCTCTCACCTGCCAGTTCAATGAATGGCTCCATGAAGAGATGCATTGGGTTTTTTGGCTGTGCAGAGCAGGCAATTAAAAGACATCATCACAATATGGACTGTCACCATCTTACATCCACACAGAGATCTGTATTTTGATTGGTGGACCATTAAAATGCAGGCCCTTAATAAAGATGTAACTCTGGCACAAAGTTTAGTTTTGGAATATGAATCAGCTCTTCTGATTAATTCTCCAAAACCATTAATACAGGACTTTTCTTTTTATAACCTATCTCATTAAAAAAAATATGTGGATCCCTCTTGTTATAGTTAGCTCAAATTCTCTCAAGTCCTCTTTTATGATCATTTTTCTGATGATGAAGCTCTTAAGGGAAAACAAAGCACCAGAGGGCTTTTCCTTTGTGCCCCTTGTAAGGAGGACAGAGCAATGCCACTCAGCAGCTGCTCTGCACTATACACAACCAACCAGCCAGCAAAACAAATGGAAAAGGAAGCCAAAAAATGAAACACTTTCATATTCATGGGTCTCTGAGGACACTTCAACCAGTTTGTGGGGGCCTAATGCACAGCCAATGACACAAGCGTGGTCCACATGATGCAGAGAAGTCTTTAAACAAAAATGATTTAACAACGGAACTTATACAAGATTAAAAGAAAATGAAATTTCTCTGTAAAATCAGCACAAACAGTGCAACAAAGGTCAAAAAGGCTTGTGTGTTCCATGTGTTGCTCTTGGTTTTCAGTCTGCATTTTTTAAAATGGTTTTTCCTCTGTGTGCTCACATCTCATCAGTATGAAAGAGCAACATGGTATCCATCCTGTCAAGGATTTGCAGTTTGTCTTGCAGGTAGTTGTGGAATGAGACCAATTTGGAGGCTTATCTTCGTTGTTATATTTCATCCTCAATGTTGGTGGCTCCAGAGATGTGTTCTGGTTTGTTACACCTCTCTGTATGTTAGGATTCTGCTGACAAATGGTCAGATAAGTAAGGTTATGCTAATAGCCTTCAAGCTAGGAGAAAAAATATTAATTGAGTATTTTTTATGATTTTATTGCTGCCATGACTGAGAGCATCTTACTTTAGTGTCTGCTTCATATGAGAAAGTGTCTTAATCCCAGCAAAGACCTGACTTGCAGACTGAAGAGGAGCTGGAGGGTAACAAAAGAGGTGAAGTGACTCACAAGAGCCCTTGGCATAGTAATGTCAGAAAACTGTCTTTGAGATTGCCAGTCCAGCAATCTGCTCTGCTCCCAACCAAAAATGAAGAGGCATTTCTGTAAAATCCTACTGTCAGAAAGGAGCAAAATTTGATAGCTTCATCCAGGACACACTAGCAGCCCATAAACTGGGCAGCTGCTCCTGGCACTGGGTGCTCAGCACACACAGGCAATGTCTGACCTTACCGACCACTGAGCCATCTGTCCCCCTAACAATCATTTGTATGACTACTAAAATCAACAAATAAGAGTCTGTATTGGGAGCATTGCATTCACATTAAAGAGGATTTGAGAAGCTGCTTCTCTAAAATATGCACGTGTGCACACACACACACACACACCAAGTCACTTAAAATATTGGCAGCCTTGACCTAGTCTCAATACAGTGACATTTCTAGACTGTTCAAGCCCTGTAGTGCCTGGTAAAGACTAAGAATCCAGGACCAAGTTTTCCCTGGGTTACTTTGGGGATGAAGCCAGTGGGGAACACTTTGCAATTAGGAATATTGAAACATTTCCAGGTTGTAATTGGTCTTTGTACACACCAGCACAGCCATTCATGCATGGTCTGCCAAGCCAGAGTTACCTTACTCTACATGCTCACTGGGGTAACAGACTGCAGTTCACTCTGAGTTAATTTGTATTTAATTCATTGTGGGTTGCCCATATGTAAATAGCTATATCTCAAATTCCTGCCTAAAATAATAGGATTTTGTTGTTACAGCATTGAGGCAAATATGATACAGCATTGCAATCAGACAGCAAGAGGGTACAAGCATCACATTGCAGATGACCTCACATCCTACTTCCCCTCTCAGCCTCAGGAAGAAGAAATGTTTCTACAGAAGTTTGCAAAACCAGCTGGGGAATACACTGATATGAATTGGTAACGCTGGTTCATAAACAGTCCAAATTTACCCACCCACCACTCTGAGAAATATGTAAAAATACCATGATCAGATAGGACTGCTTTCATCATTGACTCAACTTCTCCCTGTAGGACTGGCTCTGCTACCAGCATGCGGCTCCCTGATGAAGTAAACTTGTGATTTTTTTAGGCTGCAATGTGAGAGAATTGAAGATGTGTGCCATTTTCTCAAGGCATCAATATTTAATAACTTTCTTGATAATCTAAACTGGCTTTCTCATTCTCTGACTTCAAAGCATTTAGTTGCTTAACACAGTACATCACGTTATATAATCAAGCCTTTTTTTTTTCACTCTGAAGATTAACTCAGAAACTCCTCAGCACATGGAATGCAACACCATGTTGCACATAGGCACGCTCAGGCCATGGAAACACTTAGATCTGTCCAGGATCCCTTAAAACACACAATTTCCCACCCCTAAACCTTGGTCTGGAGATGACCAGTCATTTCTTTGCTATTCCAGATTTGCTAGATTGATTTGAAGGAGATTTAAAATGACCTATCAGACTTTCCTTTATTAAGGAAAAAAATGTTAGTGTTTAGAAATACCAGAAAATAAATGCACACAAGGAGAAATAAGCTATCCTAATATTTTGAGTGCAAAAATAACATCTGAAAAAAAGGTTATGGATGTCATTTTGCTCTGAATACTGAAATCATCTTCTCATTGTGGAGTGGCAGTGCCGAAATACATAAAATGTTAGTTTTTATAGATACAGAAATAGAACAGAACATGGAGATTACAATGCTTTTAACTAACACAGGGAAATGTGCTGACTGTGCAGGTCTGGTTCAAGGTGCAGCTCACTCTTCCATGTTCTAACAGGGACAGAAATGGAGAAAACTGTTAGGAATAGACAGAGGGAATGGGAAATAAGAAGGAAGGTGATAATATCAGAGCTGTTCAGTTCCGAGAAGAGATAAGTTGTGAAAGCAAACAGAAGTGCAAATATAGTTCAGGTCACATTGGATGTTCCCATTTGCTAAGATAATAGTGCATCCGTGAACAGGAACAGCAGTGGATTTAAAACTGAGCAAAACAGAACCTGATTATCATTCCAGTATTTCTATTTAGGGTAAAAATCTAAATGGAGTAAAAAATTGAGACTTGATTTTTCATTAATTAATTTATTGGTTCGTTAAGACCTACTGCAAGCTGGTCTTGCAGCTGAGAGACATGTTCCAGGAAATTTGTGCCATTTTTTGCAGGATGCTTAGAGTTGCCTAGTCCTATTCAAAAATTTCTCCCGTAGCAAACCCCCTCAGTATTATCCCCACCCCTATTTTTAAACATAAGCTCTTCACACACATGTATGTATAAAGTAAAAAGGGTAATAGGAATTAACATGCACTGCAGTTGTCAATGCCCATATTAGGAGCCACGCACTGTGGCCAAATCAATGCAGCAACAGTTTTGTTCTCAGAGGAAAATCAAAGTTATTCTAGTCATCTGCATTCCTGCTGCTTTTGTCCTCTCCAAGGTATATGAACTGTTCTTCTTTTGTAACTGCACTGAAGGAACTCGGAGGCATTTCATCTACCAGGAGAATCATACAATTTGCCGTATTTCTCTTGCTGGGAAAGAGGAGGGTAAAATCAGCATCATGATATTGTGATACCACTAGAGAAGCTTTTTCTTCATTTGGCAAACCTCTTAACTGATAGAACCGTATGTCTCAGAAACTGGGAGTAAAACCTGTCCAAGGTCTCTGTTTTCTCTCAAGCACAGAGAAATGCCTGTTCTGGTTCCTCCTTGATTTCCTTTTCGCTGTGCAGGATGGAGGGAGAGAGCTATTCATAACCAAGCTTCTGAAGTGCCAAACATCATCAGTCCCCAAAGTAATTAGTGGAACGACACACTTCTATAATGAGAGGGTCTTATGCTTTCAAACGTGGTTAATATTGTATTTTTTCTCTCTCGAATCCTGTGCTCCTATTTTCTGCTTTTTGTGTCTTGCATAGCTCTTTATGTACAGCGTGAAGTGTTACTGCCAGTGTGCTGTCTTTGGGAAGGTTCAGTAGTCTCACAGGATGTGTCACAAGTAACTGGCAGGCTGAGGTCCACTCCAAAAAGAGAAAGAAACTGCCAGACCTTGTGCTTTTGCAGCACAAAGGGGTTTTTCAGGATTATTGCCATTCCATTACACCTGAAGCTGAATGGAGCTGAACGGAAAATGTCTTTGACCTTGTAGTAACCTTGTGTAAACAACGTTAATCATGATTCTCTTCTGTATTACTGCTGCTGTGGCCTACTGCAACGCAAGAAACTTCACTGCATGTAAATAGTTATTGCCATACTTAAGGAACCATCATCATGTTATAAACATAGATTATTTTTAATAAGTAAGATTTGAGCATACTGATTTTAGCCGAATGCAGTCAACCACTGCAACGATCATTCTCTGTGAGCTAACTAGCGGCAAATAAATAATCAATAAATTACCTCACAGAAAGCTTTTTGGGGATCTTCTGGAAAGAAAATGTAGAAATCAATGCAGAGACCTTCAGTGTGGAATTTTCTTTCTTCAGTGGAAAGAAGGGCCCAGTTACAATCTGTGTAACATGGGGAGGTGCCTGCTGAAGTGGCCAGCGACACAGGAGAGGAATGGTAGTGGCAGAGGATCACATAATAGATCCGATGCAGTTTGTGGAGGACAGGTTTGGGTTTTGTACTGCAATAAATCTGCACAGGGGAGCTAATGCTGTTGGCAAACTGCTGAAAGAAGCAGAGATGGGTGGGAAACACACTCTCTATATAGACATGAGCAGACCTCAGCAATTGGCCTTAAAACAGGTGGGTTTGTGTCCAAATTACAGGAAGACACTTGTATTCATACTGGGTGAACCAGTCACTTTGCTACAAACACTGCTAGCAGTGCTATGCACAATATGTCAGATTTACAAAGCTTCTGTTTCCCAGTCACCACTTGAATTTTGGGTTTTTTTAGTGAGCAAAGTCTTAGAGGACTGATAGTTGCCATAGACACTTCAGCAAAGACTCCAAGGAATGATTCAGGAGAATATGTCTACCTTTGAACCAGATCCCAAAGGGAATCAGAATCGAAGCTGAGATTACTCTCAGGCACATGGAGAGAAATCAGCTTCAGTGACAGGTATCACCAGGAGGAGCAGCCCAGACACAAGCACCAGCCCAGGTCAGGCATCAAGTGGTGTTTCTAGATGGAGTCACAGGGGCTGTGTCCTGCATCACCCGTTTCCTACAGGGACTCCTGGGGCTTTTACAGGCCTGAAGGACTTGAATTGTCCTTTGGTGGTCATCACTGCGGGTGAACCAAAGCCATGGGGGTCACTGTATGTCATTTTGCAGAACAGAGTAGCATGTCCATTGGATAAAGATGAAGATTCAAAGTCAGATAAAGATTCAATAATCTGGACACACTTCATTTTATTTCATGAAATAGGGACGTTTAGATAAAAAATATAGTCAGGTCCCTTTAAAATGGTTTTCTAGCAGAGGACAGTAAGCCCATCAGTCTTTACTCATTAAAAACATAATTAAGGACAGAATTCCAGTTTTATATCTCTCATGTTATCTGGGCAGTCATGTTTATCATGGGAACAAATAGATGGGACTGTTCTGCTGTGAGACATCTGTGAGCAACCCTTCACCTCATGTTTGTTATTTTTATATTCAACACAAAGCACATTTAACAAAATTATGCTGTGGATTTATATAATGACTATCATCTCTGCCTCAAAGAACATTGCTAAGGGTTTGTTTATGCCCATTTTGTGGAATAAAGGACGACACTCATTAGCTGATTAGACATCCTGGAATGTGGGATCCTACAGAACCACTTAGCAGCACCACATGAGCCTTGCTCCTTTCACTCCCCTGGCCAGGCACATGGCCAGATCTTAGGAAAAGATTTTCATTGCTCCACTAGAATCTCTATCTTGATTTAATTCATTATTAATGAGACCATTAAACAAGGCTGCTGGTATCAAAGTCATAGAAGATGTCACATGTCTGCCATTTTCTTACCCCCTGGATTTCCTGTCCCCCAAGAATGGGGCCATGCCAGGAGCACTCCACACCCACAGCTCCCCAGCTCTTCTCAGGGATGGCTTTATTCTTGGCAGGACACCTCTTCCTCAGGATGGATGCTGCCTTCGCAGTTGCCCAAAGAGCTCCTGCACTTCTACAGCTGGCACCATCTCTTCATGCAGGCCCTGTATTTCAGAATATGGGAAAATGGTGCTGCAGGTTGACAGGCCATCCTTAACTTACCTCCTATTGCTCCTCTGATGAGGGAGCACCATTCAATGTAGACTTCTCACATTGAATGAATTTTTTGTAAATTAATTGTCTCCATCCTTTTCATGAATTAAATTAAACTGTGAACATCAAGCATGTACTGTCAGCTTTAGCTTCGGGCATCTTCACCTTTAGATAATTTCTAACAGCAAAGGATGGCTCAAAACATGTGGCTGTTAACACCTTTCAAATCAAATCAATCACTAAAATCAAATCAACCACTAACAAAGAAACAAAGTTAAGCCATTTTCATAGCTGATGCTTCATCTTTTACCGCGTAACAAGGAAGACAGACAAGAATGATACCATTGTTCATTTTCATATCAATTGGCAGAAATTATCTTTATTAGAAAAATGAATTTTCATATATTTACAATTTTTACAACATGTTATACTTGGCACATGTGTTTTCCCCAAATAGTTATATACATTTCAGTACACACAGACATTCAAGTCCCCCATTCCCTTAATGTTTTTCTACATATTTAACAAAATGAAGAACACAATACCATTTGTAAGACAACCATAATAATTATAATAATAATTATTTCTCTATCGTAAAAATTTTGAAGCAAACATTTTTTTTTTTAGATATGTTTCAAAATATTTATACAGTATTAGCACTCAGTCATGCACTGGGTTAAAATATGGTCAGGGTGAAGTGCTATGAGACAGTTTGCATAATGCAGGAGAGAAGTGTGTGACTCTTGGGGTGGGGTAGATCCAACCACCACCCGGAACTCGGAGGGGGGGCAGATGGGCGTACACATATCTCCGTAACACTACAGTTAAAACCGCGTGTGTACAGACAATTGTGTGTTAAAATTCATTTCAGTTTGCTAAACCTATCTAATAAAATAGGCAGTAATTGGAATGCCAAGACTAGATTTTAGTTATTCTCTTTTTCCCCAAACCTTTTCTTTTGAAGAATTCATTAGACTATGAATTTTATAATGAAATTCTGGATTCTCTTTTAAAAAGTATTTTATACTTGATTCCATTTCGCCAATACTCTTTTATTTCTACTCTAACATCCTGACTTATTTCCCCAGGTGTTAAGAGGTCTTCAGACCTTTACTATTCTTGCTAACACTTGGAAATTTATGACACCCTTTGGTTTTAAATATTACACTCTTGAGAGTTTTACAGGAAATTGCACTAGCAAATAACAGACTTTTTAATTCACTGTGTGTGGACTCAAATGGTTCCAAGACTTCTGGTAAGACTTTATTTATGGAATGCAAATTTCTTCTTCAGCAAGGTAGATTAGTGTTCCATGTAACCAGTACAAATCAGTACACTTGGAAGTTTTTTTTCCCAATAATACTTTTCCAACTGCACTAACTGTACTAATAACTCATAATTTTATTCCAGCGCAAAATTCAAAGTTAATATTGTGAATTTTTATTTTCTCAAGATGCAGATGAAACTCAACCAGTCTTAGGATGATGACCAATGATCCAATACTAATTTTCAGTTACATCTCATTTTTCAGAGTTCAACTGCCAATAACTTCTAATCGTACTCAAACCAGCAATACATTACTTGAAATTGTTAATAAATGTTTGTAGAATTTTTGCCACAATGATGAATTTTTATCTTGCCCCTCATTCTCCCCAAAAACTTTATACATACACATATATATAAAGCTTATACATATATAGCTCACATATATATGCGTATGTATACAAAGACTAATCAGGACAACACATTAAATTTACATTATTCAAATAAGCAGGAAAAAATTTTATTAAGAGTGTAATTTTGAGATTTTAAAATATTTCTGATAGTTTTTGTTTAGCAGCAAAGAAACATTGTTTCACTTAAGCCAGCAAAAATCATTAAACAGAATGAAAGGAAGCACAAAATGCCCTTCAGGTTTAGTGTAAATTTGAATCTGATTAATGAAAATTGACATTATTAACTCACAGGTGCAGTGCTTCTGAGAGAACCTGAAATGCGTGGATGCAAATTTTGTATAAAAATAGCATACTTAAGGATCAGGTAGGAGTTTGCCTAACACATTAATGAATTCTATTTGTACCTTCTGATTTCAGCAGGGAAGACATAAGATACACTGTGCATGTGGGTGTGAGGTGTGAAGACAGAGAGATCAAGCTGTTCTTCATCGGTGCAAAATGGACATTCTGAAGTGAGTAAGACTATTTATTATAGCTGATATCAAGTATAAACTGTAAACTCTTCTTACTAAAAATTGCACTAGTTTCCTTCCTAGCTGCACACAATTTTTCATGATGTAACTTCCATACCTTTGCAACATGAGGTTTTGGGTTTTGTTCTTGTTTTTTTAATTCTGAGCAGGGACTGCACTAAGGATCTGCTCTCCCATCAGTCACTCACACATTCCTATTTAAGTAAGTCAAAAGGTTTTTGGCCTAAGTTTGGAGTACAGACTCAGTCCATATAAAAATGAGTTAAACAAAAATTTTCTTCTTGCAAACAAAGGACTTGGAATCAAGTTCCTATCTAAGACACACCTGCAGAGAACTGTAGACAAAATTTGACCCCATAGAATTTTCTGTTTCTAGATTAAGGTGGAAAAATTAATAACTATCCAACCCTCCCTTTAAAAAAAAAACCCTCAGGAATTACTTCAAACAAATAATTTCCAAGGTATTTTTTTCATCAGAAGTTTTGGTATATTTAAAAACGAAGCCAAATACCACAATCATCTCTTGGTCAGAAAATCTCCACATCATCAGTTATAGCAAGCTCAAAAACAGAACAAAGTGATTCTGACTCAAACACCACTGCTAAATACGATTTTGAAGATTCTCAATCTGCATGAAGAATACACAGGCAGCCACAGGTATACACACCAACTGAGCTTTCCTGGGAATTTTTGGGTTTTAGTTGTCCTTCCTCAGCTACCTTAAGTAACATGCTTAATGACTGGGGTGTAGATTGTGTAAGCTGAAACAGAATTTAAAAATTAGGCCAATAGACCCTCTCTGGACATGAATTTTCAAAACATCATGAGAAGACACTTTTCCTATGGCTCTGTTATTTCTAGTGAGTACCGTTTCCAATTCTTTCAGACAGGACCTGTCCTCTGACGTGTTTTCACGTGTCCTAGCACATAGCAATCCTGATCCAGCAAATCCTTCAGCCTTTTCTGTAATGGGTATCAACGCTACAATAAATGCTGCTGGAGGCTCAGTGGATCTGGGAGGTTTGGAAAGGAGAGAGGAGAATCACTTAAAATAAAGCACTGCTGGAATGTGTCCCACGGCTGTGGGAGATTACTCACACATGACTAAGTTAGGAAGTGTATGCACGTACATGTGTCTATACTGTATATATATTTAGGTTAAAAAGTTCAAACTATTAAGAAAAGCTTCTTATGGTATTTGGTAATTAAAGTATCAGGCTTGCATCATTCAAAATAGTGCAACCTACACAGCAATATACAGGAAAATTACACACATTCTTCCTATTACCATTAATATGCTTATGCATATCACAATGATAGGATACCCTTTTCCATAGCATTAACCTTTTGCATATTTAATTATTTTCTTTGGCCCATTTTCCTGTGAAACTTCGTATGACAACATAAAGACTTTAGCTTTAAAAAAAACCCAAAACCCTCCCATTTTTTCAGTGACTTTCAGAAACTTAAGTACAATTCAAATCACTTTAGTTAAAAATTGTCATTTTCTCCAGAAACCACACACCCTGCAGCCCGTCACAGACCACCCGCTAGTGTGGATAACTGTGAACCTCCAATTTATTATTTTTTTTTCACTTTTGAAGACCATTTACACTTCAAATGTTGCACAAGACATCCTTCAAAATTTTTCTCAGCTCCTCTAACAATGAGCAAGGAAGGCCTCCTTCCTCAGTAGCATGGGAAGGCACAGCAACCTCATGAGGGCTTTGACTGTATCACTATGAGTCCAAACACAGGGTTTGCAATGTGAAACAGAATCCAAAATGTATTTCCAAAAGGTTTTGCTATTAAATACCATTATTTAATGGGCTCAATAAAAAATTATCAGATTAAAGAATCCTGTAGTAATGATGTAACACAAATCTCTTCAAAACAGCTATTCTTACATACTGCAAAGCACAAAAAAATTAAAAAAATGTATTCTCATAATGCATTTGCTGAGAAAAACATACCATTTCTTCTAATAGTATTACAAGTGCAAAACAAGACATTGTCCATTAGAATTTAATGTCACTGTAAATATTACCATTTGCCCACATTAAAGCTCAGTACCATTTATGAGAAGTGAGGAAACCTTCAGCAATTCCCAAGCAAAGTATCATGTCACTTGGAATTTACAGTGCACTGAATAAGTATCACAATATTTACTGGTATTTATTTTCACAGTTTTCTAACGTGCACATAGAAATATAATTTTTGAAATATATTAGTGAAAACAAATACTAATACAAAAGGGAAAGGCCAAAACATCTAGGAGTATAACTGCTTATCACCACTACTTTTTAAGAGTTGGAGAGTCAAAACCATCTCTCTTTTAAATATGTAATACTACTTAGGGTGGTTATCTACTAATAAAGGTATTGCATAACAATGTTACAGCATGGTTATATTCTCTACTAATTTAGCATTGTTTTCAATACAGGTAAAGAATTAAGCAAAAGGAGTAAAAAGTGTCAAGTGCAAAACAACAAAAACCTGGTAAATAGTGAGGTAACTTAATTTTACTTATATTATTTCTGGTTCTTAAATCATAGATATGACAAAATCATCACATAATCAACAGTGGATTCTTACAGCTGTTAGACTGGCATTCATTAAAAAAAAACCCAAACACTTTCACCCACAGCAGATATATTCTGCAGCATGTAACAAAAAAGCTCATGAACCTACAAGAACTAAGTGCATTTTCACTGCATTGCAGGGCAACGCACACTTGTACTCCTGACTTTCAAAGCTGCAGGACATTGGAAGAGCACGTTTGTAGAGAGCATACTCTGTACACAGGTTGAGAGAAGCAGGGGAAAAAAAAAATTAAAAGCTTGACTGAGGTGAAGTAAATGAGGAGCTTATTTACAAGGAGTGCAGTAACCCTTCCCAGCAGCACAGAAAGAAGCAGGGCAGGGTTTCTGCTCCCATTTAACAGGACAACAGACACCAGACAGCACGAACAACCTCCTCTCTATCACACAAATACCACTGTGACAGTGTAATGAAGGTGAACATGGGATTAATTCCACAATGAAAGCTGAGCTTCAACAAGAATTTTACACTGTGTACAATATGTGCACACCAGACACGAGAGTCTGCATGATCAGAGCAATGTAAAGGATGTGACAGTCTTGAGGCTGCTCCCATTTAACCACAGCTGCACAGGTGACTCCAGCCAGTCTGTACTTGCATTTATGTCCACAAATAAATACACAGCTGTGATCAAACTGTGCTCCCTCCTCATGATAGTAAATACTAACGTATTGCTAATACATTTAAATAAGACAGTACAAGTCAGTTTGAGTGGGGAAATGGCTTATATCATAAAAGTCATACTTCAAAAGGCCTTTTTGCTTTTTCAGAAGTTTCTTCAGCACTGTTATACTTTGAAGGCTCAGCTCTCAATAGGAAGGAAGTTTAGATTAAAAGAATAGCATTGGTAAAACAAATAATTTAAGTGTCTACTGAAAAATGTTTTTACATTGCAAGACAGACTACTCTACAAAGGAAAGATACCTACTTAAAAAAGACTTTTGAGCTA
The DNA here is from genome assembly GCA_004320125.1 of Scolopax mira. Classification (NCBI taxonomy): domain Eukaryota; kingdom Metazoa; phylum Chordata; class Aves; order Charadriiformes; family Scolopacidae; genus Scolopax; species Scolopax mira. The sequence goes on from BJBW01000846.1 coordinate 37,053, forward strand.
AACCGGGACTACAGCTGGGAAAGGGAAGGTTTAACAAGGGAATGTATGACACTCCATCTTGAAAGAAGCACACAATGTGATGATTAACACAACTCAATCTAGTCAAGCCACAGGCTAGTTACTGTTCTATATTAACCAAGAGAGGATTTTGCCATAAAAAATCTGTTTTCACTAGGTTTTATATATCAAACATCTTAAATGTAATGTAAAACAAGAAAAAGATTCACCTCTTGAATTCTTCCTAAATCCAAGCTGACTCTTATACCCTTAAATTGGTACCACAATTCCTGTTTTCTGTTGATGAACCCAGCAAGGGAAGGAAGAGTACCAAAATTTTCTCCTTCACTAAGATGCATATGCTACACTGCAGAAATGTGAAAATAGCTAGTTATTCTACAAAGAATAGATTCTGACATTTTTATTTCATGCTGGACAGCTGCATGGTATAAAGAAAACAATGATGGGGACAAGGCTGGGAGAACTGTAAAACCCACAAATGCCAGGTGCTACCTCAGCAACAATTTGCATAAGCACAGGAACCTCCATGCACCTACAAGATTTAACTTGGAACTCACTTGCAGATTTAACTAGCCAATTTTTTGAGGCTGGGAATAAGTAGACCATTACTTTTTTAAGCCCACCCATCTCAGATGTTTTAATTAGGAGCCTGTACTTCCTAAAAAAATCAACAGAGAGAGGTAAAACCTCCAGGATGCACCACACCCAGAACTGCTCCCAAACTTTGTGCTCTGAACTACCGTCTGGAGGGAGCTTTCTCTCTCTCCCCACTGGCAACAGAGAGAGCTGAGCCTTCCAGCACAGACACCCTGCGAGACATACAGCTATAGCTTTTCTTTCTTTAAAACTATGTAAAAAGATTAATTGTCACCAGAAAAAAAAGAAAAACCCCATGACTTCCAATTTCCTTTGTGAGACTTATTTGACCTCCTAAGTGGTCCTCAAGGATCATAGAGAAAGAGATATGTATTTATGAGATGCTGATAAAACACAGTGAGCTAGCAGCAATTTGGGTTCTGTTTGTCCACAGCACTCTTTCTCCTCACCAAGCTTCTTACATAGCAGAATAACGAATTCGGAGCAAAAGCTGAAAAAACATTAAATGAAATTTTCTAGAAATACAAAAACTCTTAATTCTCCTTAATTTTATCTTATATATTAAAGTATCTTATTTCCATGCGTTTAAATTAGTGGGTGTCTACACTGCTCTAAGGAACACAAGCAGAACACATTTGAAAGGAAAAAGGAAAATTTACTGTGGTGAAAAGAGAAAGACAAAAACATGAAGAAATTCTACAATGTCTTTAGAAGAGGAAAAATGTGAGAGGCAGATATGTCTATGTAGCTGTTTTTACCTCCATGTACCTACTGCATTCCTCAGCAATTCAATATCCTGCCTCCATAAAAGTTGTCGTCCAGGAGCAGTGTAACACTACAGGACATGCTACCAAGAATGGCCCATATCATTTACAGCCTGATTCAGTTCCAGCTGGAGTCACGGGAAATCTTGGTGATAGGAAAGACCAACAAACTGCTAGAGCTGTAATCAGGAAAATGTAACAAGTCACCAGCACCATCCAGAAAGGTACAGAAAGGATGGCCACTTATGCAGGAAGATTCTTTTCTCCTCTTCAAGAATAGCAGCAGCTAGAGTGAGAGAGAGGGAAATACAGAAAGTCTTGATCTCGGTTTACTGAAAGTCAGTGCAAATATATCAACAAAGCTCAGGCAATACTCAGAATTCCACGCGCTCTATGGCTGAGCATCACAAGCTGTGGCTTGTGGCTCTATTGTTGAAGACTTTTCTTCAACTTCCCACCTTCTTCTTCTTTACATGTATACATATACATCTGCAACCACACCAGCCACTTGCCTACAACTCTACTCTTTAACCTTTTCTTCCCCCTTTTTTCATTTATATTATATGCCAAGGTCAAAACAACAAATGCATGCAGATTCTTTTTCTCTCTACTTTCAGTATCTGGGTTTGTTGGTTTTTTTCTCCTCTTTTAAGGCAGCATTTTTTAATTCCATGTGAACAACTGCTGTGCAACATTATCAAGTTTTCCCTTTGTCTCTTAAATGTGTTTTGGTTTAAGGGAGATGGTTGTATTGCATATTTGCAGGTAATACAAATAAATCTCTACAGTCAGCAGAAATCTGCTCAAAATCAGAAAAAGCAAATACTGCAATGTATTTATTTACAGCTAATTTGCTTTTCCATTTCACAGAAGGCTTATCCACCTGGGTTTAGGATGTTTACATTTGGATCTCAACAGTTTACTTAGAAAATGTTGTAAATGGGATTTTTTCTTTCCCAGAACTTCACATACAGTGTCTATACATTGAGTTAGATAGAGATGATGATACAAAATACTTGGAGCGTTCAGCAAATATTTTGAGAGCTTTAAGATCATGTGAAAGGTGAGAGCCACCACCAAGTTTTATGATTCACTTGGTAAAATTCCCAGTGACTTGCATGGCAGGTTTTGGTATGATACCAGCAGATACTGTATCTGCTGAAACACACCAGGTAGTTCAAAATACTTCAGATTTTACTTAATATACTATGATTTGGATTGGAAATTTAAATTTGCCTGAACCATTTTTATTAAAGTCATTACAACAATATTTATGCTTTTAGTGCATTTGCCTTCCTGTAGACCTAAGAGAAATAGTATACCTCTGTCTTTGGGAAAAGGTTTTGGTTAATAAAAAGTAATGTTCATCTCACAAATACCCAAGCCCTGCTTCACTCATATGGCTATTCTTAAGAAACATGAATCTCTCTGAGATTCTATTTATAAAATTATATTTATAAAAACTACATCCAGTGAGGAACCAGAAAGCATACCAGGTGAACCAGGGCCAAAAACTGTGACGAAATGTTGAATAAAGAAAATGACACGTATTTGCTCTGGACACCATACAGATATCCATAGATATGCTTTCTGAACATACTTATAATAAAGTATAGTAAGATTTTTGGAAGCTGGACAGGGACCAGGAAGCCCAAACCTCTTTACATCCCATTCCTTCAAAAAATATCATCCTTCACCATTATGGTGAATATACAAACACATATATAAATACCAAAACCTCATTCTGGACTATTTGGTAGTTAACATCAGCTTAAATCTGTTTCGTAAAAAAATTGCAATCAGAATTGAAAAAGCTATATTTTGTCTATCCCTATACATCATTTATATTATCTCCAATTTGCAGCTCTGCTTTTCAGTATGCTATTCCAAAGTTTGCTGTACCTCTGGCGTGCAGATACTACAATTACAGCTGACAGGCATGATTCTATTGAAAAGACTTTAAATTCAGAGAAAAGTTAGGGTAATACTCACATTTTCCAACTCACAGTGTAATGGTTTCCCTGCTCTTACATTTCACTGTTCTTCAGTGAAATGTAAGGAATAATGTTTGAATATTCTAAACTTCCTCTACACAAAAAACCTAAGGCCATTCTCAGAGTAGCAGGAGAAGGGGAGAGCAGCACCTGTTGAATACTTTCTGTATTTAAGTATACTAGCAATTATATTTACTTCTTTAGTTTAAATTAAATGTACAGCTCTACATTCTATTCATGAAAGGCTTCCTCTCTTCCCTTCCACACTCCCGTACCATTAAAATCTAGTGGTTTCTTTTTTTTTGCAGTGTGTGTGAAGAGAGGTGTGCAGCAGATGTTTTATTTGTGAAATTATCTGATTGGTCTTTACTAGAGGTAAACTCACATAGCAACACATCCCTGTTATATGAATATCTTTGTATATTCAATTTGTATAACAGACTTGACTGGAGAAATTCTAAAAAATCGTCTGATGTTCAACAAATATGCACAATGTTCTGGAAGGAAGAAGTCCCTGAAAACATGTTAATCCTTTACTGTGTATTGAGAGAAATGGTATTGCACTCCTCACTGATTACACTGAATATATGGCTGTCGGTGTTTGATACTGTATTAACGGCTTTAATACTATTAACGTACAATTAATTAGATGTCACTAATACACTATGAACAAAGAATTACAGTGGGTTGGGATTTGGTTTGGGAAGTGAAGGGATAAAAGAAATACTATACAGCCCTGAGTAGTCACCAGTAAGGGGCAAATGCAAACTTACGTACACATGAGGCCTCAAGGTTACTAATAAAGTCCACAGCTCCACGGTAAGTGTCATATAGTGATATCTAAAAATATATACTCTGGATTAGGCAGCTGTGAAATTTCTTACAAGATGACTGCAGACTTTTCAATGAACTTAGTTTGCAATGGTAAGTGTGTGTAAAATATAGAAAAAACATTTGTACATTAACATTAACCAATATCCATGGGGCTTCCTTTTGGTACACAGCAGTTCACATGTTTGGGCCTACAACCTTTCCCTTTATTTTCTGTCAGTCTAGGATGAACATACTAATTTTGTGCTAACACACTGTATTTTATCTATTAACCCCCAGGGGTTGGGGTCTTTTTTTATTATTATTTGGCTTTGAAAATGCTTATGAAGCTAAAATATATTTTTGAAAGTCTAGCTTTCTTGTCTCTTTTAGAGTCTTACTTTTGAAACTGTGCAAATGCATTCCTAATTCTTTTTGTCTGTGTCACACTACATGCGTATCATATTGCTTATTCAGTACTAGGAAATCATTAAGCATTTCTAAGGACAAAAGTACATTGAATGATACTTAGCAACATAAATTAGAATAACCAAAATAGTAAAATGGTTAGCTAGAAACCAGCATAGTTGCCAACATATATTGGGGCTATTTCCATACAGCTTGCCATTTATATATAAAGCATACATAAATGGCTATTTTTTATCCCTTTCAACAAGACATATTTTTAAAGGATGGTTAAGAGCATACTAGTTTACCTATTCATGTACACTGGGAAAGGGAGAGGTTTAGATATCATTTACCATAGCAGGATACTGTTAAAGGATAAATTCTCCCTCTAAGATGGTGGCAACTATTTTTTCCCTATAGATAAAGTGTTCATGGAAAATTTAAACATCTGATTCAATGCTAGGCATTTTCTTATACACACGTCTATTGCTACAGGAATTTAAAACCCTTGGAGTCGAGTACAAGCTATTCCTATTTGCAACGTAAGGCAAAACATGCTCTGAAATGTACATGTCATTATGGATCCGACCATCCCTGGAACTGTATGATGCTGTAGACTGTATGGATGACCTTAAATAATTATCATTTCTTCCTCTTGTTGGTAATGAAAGTTTATAAAAATCAGCTGGACTTCGCCTAAGAGATAAGTGCTGGTCATCATGGTAGGAGTGCAGGAAGGGATTATCAGCTGAGTGAACAGGATACAGGGACTTGCTCCGCTTACTGTCCTCTAGAGCATGAGTTAAAAGTGAGGCCTTGTTGCCTAACAGTTTGCTTGAGGGAACACTAAACATGCTTGCATATGGACTACTTTGCAGAAATTTCTGTCTTTCTTTCAAGCTTATACTACGAGAAGGTCTTCCAATATCCATTTCCCTGGACTTATCAGCGATATTATCAAAAGAATGTTGCCTGCTAATCCTCAGCTTATTTTTTTTATGATATTGCAGAGCATTGTTTTGTGACCAACTATGATCATAGACTTCTTCAGGAAGTGGTAAGTTCGTTGTATCCTGTAGCATCTGATCTTCTTCAATATCATAGAGGTTCCCCATCCGCAAGCATGCATCGCATTTGTAGGGAGATCTGCCTGAATAGTGTCCCGCATAAGTGGGCAAATTGGAAAGACAGCTCCTGCAGTGGGTAGAATTCTGCCTGTACCTATCATTCATGTCACCTAGGGAAGAATTTTTATCTTTTAAAGTATAGTGCTTTGCATAAAGTTTGTACTGGTCATTGTTTGGAAGACTGTCTTCATTATGCAAGGGAGTCCTGTTTGTGTGTTCTGCTTTCCTGTAATTGTCATTGTGATCTTGATAAACATCAGGGAACTCCATAGTATCTGGAAGGACGATGTTTTCAATGTACTGAGGTGTGTCCAAGTGGAATCCTGGCTCCTTGTCAGCATCAATCGTGTAGATTTTATCCCGTGGAGAGCTCGGTTTAGTTTTCAGATATGTCAGTTCCACTTCACTACAGTCTTTTGGGTATTTTGATGCTACTGTCCTTTTTTTGAAATTGTCCTTGGTTTTGTGATGCTTGTTGTTATTTTCAGATTCCATATGGCAAGTAGCTCGGCTTGATGCCTCTGATACATCTGAATGGGCAATCTCTTCAGGAAGGTATCTTTGGCTTTTCACTGAAAGCTGCCTGTTTTCATCAGACCCGTTCTCTCTCTGTGAACCTTGGCCCTGACGTACAGAATCTTGACGCAACGATTCAACAGATTTCCTCCAAAGCTGCCTGGGTCTGGAATTTGCTTTTGCTTCTGCTGTTACTGCAACCTCTACTGTATTTGGATTGGACTCATTCAGCGTGAGAGGATGCTGACTTTGGAAAACATAGTTGTTGAGATTGTCCTTGTGTCGATTGCCAGGAAGTGTCTGCAGTTCACTCATGTTGTCACCAAAAAAGTTATCCTTTGTCTGAAAGGATCTGTTATCAGAAAATATCAAGTTTCCCTTATCCATGACCATATCCATAATCAAGGAACCCCTCTGAATAAAATCCGCTGTTCTTTTGGGGGAGTTAATTCTTGAAGGATTGATATTGGTCATATTTTTCGCTGTTCGCAGTAGTTTTAACATGTTGGTTTGGGAATTGGTCAAAGTGAAGTCAGGAGATTTCTTTTTTTCTTCAATGTGTACTCCATGAATGCAGCTGTAAATACCCTGTAATATGAGTAATATAAAATAAATTAAATCACTAGGTATCAATTTTAAATACTTCCATTCTTTTTTTTTTTTTTTTTAACCATAAAGAACAATTATACATTGCTTGTCTAATGACTGGAAATATTAAAAGTGCATATCTATTCCTTTAACATTCCCTTATGTTGTTATGGGAGAATAGTTTCTGCCATATTTGTCAGCACTGTAAAGGAGAAAAATTGCCAGTGTTTTACAAACTAATGGTCTGTGTTGGCATCCCCTGCTTGTTCTAAAAAACAAGGTTAGAAGGTACCTGAAAAAGTTCCCTATTCCCATCACAAAATGTAACTAACCTTCAGTAAGGGAAACTACTCTTTTAAACCCGTGATTAAGTTACTCCCATAAATCTTGGAGGTTAAGGTACTCTTCACTTTCACTGAAATAAAAGGGCTTCTAGTCATGGTATTTTAGCTTTTCTGTTTCCTATCCTAGGACCTATGAAGAAATCCCATCCCTTTCTAATCTGCATTTGAGTTCATTTTGAGTGAAATGCTGAAGCTTGTTTTTTAACTCCAACCTTGTCTGTCACTCCTGTGAGCTCAATTGATGTTTTTGACCCTGTGAATTTGTAAAGTACTTTTTCTCCCCAGATTGATTAGGAGAATTTCAAATGTAAAAGGCCAAAGTATAAAGTTCCAATGTAATATGTGCAGATTAAAGTGTATCTGCTTTTCTAGACAATCCCCAGCAGGGTAAGGCAGGGTATTTGTAATGCAGTTCCAATACAGTCCAATTTACTCAACAGGGTAATTTCAACACATTTTAAAAACATTAGGCTTTTTACTATTATTTTCAATTCTCTTCAGCTTTATAAAACAATCCAGCAAAATCAATTAGCTAATGGAAGTACTGGGCTTAAAAAAAACCACAAGACACAAAACCCCAATCTGTCAGAAATCCAAGAAAAGCACATACTTCCCTTATTTTATGACAAGTATCACTTGTTTGGATATGTAAATCCATTTTGGGTTTGGTAAAGTCATCATTAAAACCTGTATTAGTGTCTAACCAAACATAAATGATACTTGTGTTTGGCCCTTTCTCACATGCTTTAGTCAAGTTTGCCATCAAGAAAAGCTTATTAAAATATTGGAATATATATTTATTGCTTAAAATCCACTTGTTTAAGAAATCCACAAAACTGAGAACTAATGTCATTAATTTAGCTTTTATTTTGTTTGGATTTTTTGGTGGAAATTAATCCATTTTCTGTATCCGAGCAGTTCCTCATTTCTTTGTCAAAATTTTCCCTAAATGTATTAGTTTTCAGCATTTGATTACTTATTATCCTGGCATATGATAATTCATCCCACAGAAAAATCCAATGAAGAAAAGACTTCCCATAGAATGCAGTACATCCTAAGCCCATCAACTACTCTGAAGCATCATGCTGATGCCCTATAACGTATTTCAAATCTCCAAGAGGTAATAAAAGGAAAGATAATGTTTTAGGGAGGTAGAGTTTATTCTATCTGTTGCCTGAAGGGGGGAAATGGAAGTACTACTCACCCTGCTGATTGAGAACAACAATCCTGGCCTATCTGAGCAGACTCCAGTGAAGCAGAATCTAAGTTTCCAGTAAAATAAGTGTTCCCAGACAAAGGTTATTAGACTGAGTGCCATGGCTGCTGCAAGCATGTAAAACACTCCTGCCATGTTGTCAATATCCAGCTGGCTGCTCATGACTTCATTCTTCTCATTGTGGCAAATACCAGTCAGCCACAGGGTTTCTAACTCTTCCATTTCCCCTGGGGAGAGCAGGGAGTCAGACCAGTTAGAATTCAAAAAGTTACTACCCACAGTATTAGAAAATCTTTGCAAATTTAAAAATACAACACCATTTAATGCTTCATTTGTGGAGCACTTTAGTCTTATCTACTAAGGATTTGCAAATACAGCAGATTTCAACTCACAGCACCCGAGTTTCAGACGTCCTCAGATTTCATAAGTTACGTGGGAGGCTGGCTGCTCTAGAAAGTAGCATCTGTGATTTGGGTAAAACTTTCTTCTGCATGCTCTAACTAGTACCCCTTCTTACAGAGTGAGGAGCTGTAGGGTTTCCGTCCATGAGAGCTGCATTTGGCACACCGTCAGGCCCAGGAGGTTCCTCCTGTGCCACCTATGCTGCTCCCACCTCCAGTTCCAGCTGGCAGTAAGCCACAGTTGAGGATGCTCTGGAGGATGCACTCTTGAGGTAGGGATGCACACACAGACCCTCACAGAGAGTAGTGTCGGTAGCAGCACCCACAAACACAAATAAAGATGGCCTGGTCCTCCTCCTCCTCCTGTCCAGCCGCTGAGGACTGAAATTTGCTAGTGAAACACACACACACACAATCACTCATGTGATTAAGCAACACACTGGTATTTATAGCCCCCTCAAACACTGCCACAGGCTACTCCTGTGCAATATCTGTGCCCAGGCCTCATATACCCCTTATCCAGGCATTGGCTTGGACCTTGGGTCTTTCCAGAAGTCCCCTAACAAATCAAATGTCCTCACACTTCTAAACACCACACAGAAAGCAAGATCTCATCAAAACCAGCTAGGAACTGAGATTAGTGAAGAGATGGGGCAGGCTGTAGCGACCAGGCACAGGGCTCAGTCAGACAAGCCTCCAACACACCACCAGAGCCTTTTATGTCCTCCCATCTCCATTGTCCTACACTTGTTCCCCCCTGATTCACTCTGACACTGCCTTTGGCCCTTCCTTTAAACATCGCAAAATAAATTTCACATGTTCCCACAGTCCCTTTAAAGCATGCTGTAAGTTTTCTCCTGTGAGACCAATGATAACCTTATTTCCCCTTTTTGTATAAGTTGCAATTTTATGGCTGAACCTCTCCTGACAGGTCTGTTCTGTGCTAGTGTCTCTGGTATCACTTGTTCCTTGGGGTCTGGGTATCTGGGGATTCATTTATTAGTGTTCTTATTTTTATATTTTTTAGTTGACCCAGTTAACCTCATGAACAACCTCAGAATCCAGGTGTCTGCATGTCTTTTACATCCACATATCCCTTCCATAACACATTTTTACTCCAGCCTTCCAGCCCGAGAAGATCTTTTTGAATATCAAAAGACAGACCTTCCAAATAATAAAAATTACATGACAAGCATAAAACTTCAGCACAAGCAGCAGCACCCAGGTTCAGCAATTGGCCACTCCTAGTCAGTAGTCATATTTCCTCTGAAAGCTGGCTGCATTTCACCAATAGGTGAACTGATTCAGAGATGCAGTTTTAAACCACCTTCTCATCTACAAGCACTTCAGAAGGAAAAGACATTTTTTATCAAAACTTTATGGTTTTCTTCACAGTAAAACCTTTATTTATGCAAAGGTTTTTGCAGTAAATGACTTATTGCAAAATCACCTACTCTGGATGTAAAATCCCCCAAATCATGATATCTTCAGGCTACAGAAATGTTATGCTAGCTTTACCCATACAGCATATGCAGCAAGTGAGGAAAAATAGTTGTATATGATATAGTATGTATTAAGAAAGTCTATTGTCTTTTATACACAATCTGCTTTTCTATTGAAAATAACTGACACAATGCCTAGATACTTGCAGTATGCTGCTTTTCCTGTTTAAGCTTCTGTCTTTAAATTTTTATCATAATTAGCAGTACCTTTCAAATACAGCTCTTCTCCAGCCTTTCTGTGTTTTCACTTTCTCTTTTCCCCCAGAGGCGTGGGGATGCAGTAACTGCAAACCCTTCCCATGTCACCTGCTCTCTCGTGGTGACCTGGACACCTCCCTCTGCTCCCTCCTGCCCCGATCACCCTGCCTTTCATCTTCCAGTCTCCTCTGGCTTCTGCTGCTGCCACCACTTGCCTCCAGGGCAGCAACAGAAAAATAAATGGCATCATCACATGCCTGAAACAGAGCATTCCTGGTTTTTGGTTCTGGATCTGCCACATTCTTACTGCCATGAAAACAATTCATTTACTTAAAGGCAAGGAAGCCGATCTGCTCTTTCCCTCTGTTGCATATTCTTAGTTTTATAATCCGCATTTCACTGAGATTTGGCCAAGGTGAAGGACATTATCACTTAGTAGTGGTTGCTGCTGCCAAAATAGACAGAGGGATGCTAGAAACTGCAATTTCTCCTGCCAAGATTGTTTTTTATATTGAATTACATAATTCATTTTCAAATGTTTAGTGTTGTTCTTGTTGAAGCACTGCATGTGCATACATGCCTTATTTTACTCTTGGGGGTACACTTAGCCGAGTAATTCTATTGCTATTTTTAATAATATAAACTTCACTGTTTCTAGAAAATACAGCAGGCAATACAGAGGGCCAGAAAACACCGTATTAGTTGGTTTGGTGTGTTTCCCAATTTAGGATATGGCTTCAATTTGAGGAAAAAATTCCCATGCTACAGATCCCCAATCCTTACCCAAGAATTAGGGAATACATTTTCAAAGTTGAACCCCAACATCATTAGAATAAAGATCATAAAAAAAACCAGCTAAAACCTATATTGATATTTCATCTACCTTCAAGCTAGACTAGAATATCAATGACCTGATTTGCAAGAGCATTTTTCAGGGCATTAGGAAAGCTGCAGGCGATGGGTAATTTGGATGTGTGAGTTGGAAGACAGGACTCTGATGGAGAAATTGCTTCTCATAGAACATGAAGGAAAAAATGAAGTAGGAAGGACAAGTATTGAGGCAATTTAATAAAGGAAGTTGTAAAAGAGATTATTCAGTTCCTAGTTTAGTTTGTGGTGGAAGAATGAATTGAACTTCCACATCTGAAAAAGGCAGTGTATCTTCTCCCAAATTACAGTGTTCAATCTTCAAAATACTTAAGAGCATGCCCAAAGAAGAAAGTCAATCCTAATGAATCTTTGCAAGTCTTCTAATTCAGAACATTAGGACAATAAATTATTAATTGCAACAGTACAGATATTGCACACTATCACTACACAGATAATTGGAGTTCATAATTGCATTCCCATATCTTTTTGGATTTCTTTTGTTCTGCTAAGCCTCAGTGGATGGTTCCCCTCATTTCCTTTCAAGTCCTCCCCAAGGTCTATGAATAAAACTCACAGAGGCAATAGAAAAGAACTCAAGTCCAGAGAGAGCACAGTATTTCTGGGTTTTGCATTAGTAGCCAAAGCTCTGACAATCAGCTCTCATTACTTCCCACAGGAAAATTCACATCTCCCAGGATTGTCAAACATCAACTTGATTTGACTGCTATGCTCTTTTACAATTCATAAAAAAAATCACAAAGGAATTTAAACCTGTTTTTTATTTCTGTTTCCTCTGTGTTTCTTTCCCTTTCCACGTACATCTAAAGTAACCATTGATAATCCACTAACCTTTCCAAAAACATCACTACAGAAACCAACCAGGCTTGTTTGGAGTTGAGATAAATGACAGTGCCCTGGCAAGCTACAAAGAACAAAGCATCCCAGAGTCTTGCAGATTCTGCTCTTGCATTATTCCTTCCATCATATCTGATAATGACAGAAATCACTGTTGATTAAGACCCAAAAGCAATCCACAATTTCATAGATTGCAAAGCACCATGAATCATTGGACTCATGTTTGTGAAATATTATCTGGGAATGGACAGATTAGGCTATTAATTCTGGCCTACGTATATAGAACAGTTATCATTTTCAGAAACACAGAAACAGAGACAAAACAGTTACTAATTAATCTGTAAAAACACTTCAGCATAGCTGATCCTATAAAACTAGAAAAAAATGCCCAAGTTATTTATTGCTCTTCCTGCCCATTATATTTTACCCAAGCTATTTACAGAAGGCATAACATTTTTATTATAAAATCCTCAGGTGTGAGGAGTTTTTTAGCTAGGGTGTCGATTCATTCCTTATAAAAATCAGCCACTTCCAAACTTGGCCCAGAGTTGGATTCAAAACATTGAACTTTGAGGGTAGTTAAACTGCTTCAGAAAAAAAAATATTTAAAAGAATTTAAAATAAGTCCTTTTGGAGGAATGTTGTCTTTCAAATCCTTTTAGGTGGTCTAACTTGTGAGGTGAAAGTGCAGTGTGATGACACCTATAGCAATATACTAGTCTTGTCACTTGAAAGGCCAGAAAATTGTAATTAATTGGAATTGGAGGGTTCAGTCAGCTCAATGTGTGCATAATTCTAATTAACATGTAAGAGCTCCAAATATTCCATATCGAAGACCTTGGAAATCCAAGTCAGCAACCGCAATATACACAAATACCAGGCCTCAACGAACCAAGTGTTAATGGAGTTCAAGTCTGCATCTAATGGGGGGAGGTGTCTCAAGTTACTTATAAATATGAAACAGACTTAATTTAAGGCTTTTTGTTTTCATTTAAAGCACTTACTAAAAGTAATGTAATGCCACAATCATTTTCTACATCTATCCAAGTGTGGATGAGATTAATGATTAAATGAATAGTTCTAGACTTCAGCAAAAAGTACATCATAACACTAGCACAAGATTAGAAAATTAACAGTCCCAATATATTTAACAAAAAAAAATCGTGTTTCTTTGCTGTTTAATATGCTCACAGTATATTTAACCGGAAAAATTCACAAGTAACTGTATGATGCTTACAGTGAGATATTTTTAAAATTTCTATAGTGCTGTTATTATAAAAAGTCTGTCTCATTTATAGTGTAAGAATCAGTAAAAGCAAGTATTTTAAAGATCCATATTTCAAGCAATGTTGAGACTCTACAATATTAACTTGAAACACAGTATAGTCTTCTGTAATGAATTGCAAAATTCCATCTCAGTGGTAATTCAAGACTATTTACAATGTTTTTAGGTTACAGCACAAACAGCACTCCAATGCCTTTGCATTTCTGTTGGGTTTGTTCCTGTGACTATGGTGTGCTCTGCTCTGGCTGCTGTTTGCACAGAAGTGCCCCAGTTGGCCATTCTGACTCTGAATATGTCACAAATACCCTCATTTCTACATTTTGTGCAGCACCTCTAGTGTATTTAACACTTTATCATTCTGGGAAGGAGTGATAAACTGCCCAATGTGCCCTCTGACACATCTTTTCACAATAAAAACATCATTATCCTGACACAGAAAAGATACAAATCAAAGGGCATAATTGCCACTTTTCCTCATCCTAGGCCGTAGCAGTTTTTGCAGGCTGTGGTAAGTGTCATTGTCATCTATCCCTGCAGTCATCTTCTTACAGCTGAAAAACATGCTATCCCATTCAGTCCCTGTCATCGTCTCTCTTGGAGATTCGTCAGCTCTCAGTGGTCCTTCTAGAGGGGTCACTGGTATCCCCAGATTCTTGTCTTTTCCTGGGCCTAGCATCTTGTAAGGGTCTGGCATCCTCCCTGGGTTCTCAGCTTTGCTCAGAAAACCACGTTCCAGAACAAGGTAGTGGCTTCCCAAATGATGGGCAGCCACAAGATGCCAAAGGCTAAAGTTGTCTAACTTTGAGGTCATTTCACTGATGTTTGTTTTCTGAGAGTTTTTTCCTATGCATCTACACATGTGTCCAGGAAGATGCACACATACTGAAAACATGTTATTTATAAAAAAGAGAAACCCCAAGCCCATATGATCCATCATACTCCACAGGTACTTACAGAAAAGCAGTTCAGAGTAAGATTTTTTTTGAGAGGGAATAAAAATTTTTCAATACTTTTCTGATGCCTTCCTCACAACTAGTAAAAAAATTAAATCTTTCATTATTACCCAAGTATGTACTAATTACAAACTTGCCAGAAATAAACAAGTACAAACATTTACATCCAAAATGAGAACAAATAGACTAGGATAACCTCCTTTGCTGCTTATTTAAAAACCAAATAATAAAATCAACTTGCTGCTCCATTCCAGGAAAGAAAGGAAGACCTCTGAGGCTTGGGTATCACCTGAGCATCTCTCCCCCTCTCCCTGAGGGATATAAACATGGAAAAAAGGGACAGAGATGGAGAATCTAACCCTGAATGTTCCTGATAGCAAAACCAAGAGTGCACGACACCAGTCGCAAGCACCAGAAGTGCCTGGGAGTGCCACCCAGTGCTGCTGTGGGTCAAGCTCCATCCTGGTAGAAAATCATCCCCAAAAATCAAACAGAGCCCATGATTTACCTCCTTTGATCTTCACTCCTGGGAGGTCAGCCAAGCCTGGCCCGGGTTTCACTGTGACTTGGAAACACAGGCAGATTGAGCACAGATTCATGACATTCCAAAGTAGCAGTCAGAAGTCCAAGACACTGTTTGCTTTTAAAAGGTATATGCTGCATACGGCCACCCCCAGAAGAAACATCACCAGCAGAGGTTTGGACAGAGTGTTCAATGGAGGGAAATTGAAGAAATAATAACCAAGATATGACTTCGGAATGACACATGAGAAATGCTTGTCAAGAAGCCATTAAATGAAACTTACAGGAGGGAAGAACAAGCAGCAACATACAAACAGTGACTACAGTCAAAGTATTGACCAAGCGCTAAAGGAAACAGAAATGGCCCGTGGGAAGAATTTACTGTTTACTTCTGTTTCACATATCTACATTCTCTGCAAGAACAGTTATCCTATAAGATGAGTAATTACATTAATGTAACAAAATTTGTAATTGGTAAATCGACTTTTTAATTTCGATTCCCTTATTATCCTCCAAATGATCAAAGTAAATTGCTGAATAATTTGTTTTAATATTTCTATTAAAGTCCACAATTCACTGAGTCCTTATTTTTCTTCTTTAATAGACAGCTGTTTTTCTGCCCTACTTTAACCATGTAGGTTAAAGCCATAGGTTCCTGGCTACAATCACCAATGGTTCACATGCTGCCTCAACTACTTCATGAGGTACTCTGGAAGGGTATTTTCATCAAGTTCTTGCCTTAATTTTAACCTATTTAATTCTCACACAGGAAGAGAGAAGAAATCTATTTTATATGTCCCTTCTGAATCCAGAAAAAGATTTTTAACACTTCACTTGCTGTTCAGAAATGACAATTTCAGGGTGGTTCAAAATGCCAGCCTGACCTTCACCTTATCGCAAACCAAAACCTGTGATCGAGGTGTCAATAGAACATAAGAGAAACAGCAAACCTGAAACAAACTGAGGGAAAAATAATTTAATGGCAGTTTCTCTGGCAGTGAAATTCTAAAATGGGCTACTGCTCTTGACCATGGGTGAGAGATTGGGTTCACACAGGGAGATCTATTGCCCAAAGGCACCTGCAACCAGCTCCAGCACTAGATATGTCTGCACCAATACCAGGCCCTGCAGCAGGTGTACCAGGCAGCGAACTGCAACTGCATGGAAAGTCACCCTCCTCTGACTCCAAAAAACATTGCCTTGCATGAATGAGAGTTGTCTGGAAAAATTAATTCTCCCCTAAATTGTGTTGCTTCACACACTGCAACCCTCCCTCTGTAAGTCAAGTCTGCATACTCTGCAGCAGTGTCCCTCAGGCAAGCAAGGAAAGGATGCTCTGTCCAAGTGGAGGAAGCCAACCTGCAGCCCAACCTCTGTTGTTTTATCAGTTGAGTACAACAGACCTCTAGTGTCAGCAGATCCCCTGGACTTCTATAAGGTGCAGGGCAGGAGGAGGCCATCCTATCAGGAGATCACGGTGCATGTGATAAAGCAGAAGGTGCAAAAAGAAACAGGCTGGTATTGAGTGCATAAGGGTGGTGACTCTTGCCCAAAGCGCTGACCTGAGGTTCAGCCTGAGGAACCACCATGCAAGTAAAGAAAACTGACATAGAACAATTATACATCTTGAATAAAAGGGTTAAATATGTACTTTCACACTGCTCAGACGTAGGGCATTGTCTTCAAAAGACTGTGGCAGCACTAGCAAAATCATCTGCTTATTCAGACTGGACAAAAGGCAGTTTTCAAATTTAGGGACAGGTAGTTTCACACTTACTCTGGTGAGAACTCCTACTAAATGATGGAGGAGGAAGGCAGCACCCCATCATCCCAACACTTGCAGCCCCCAACATAAGAGGGTCTTTACCCTGAGTACAGGAGTCAGAAGTCAAATGGGGTGATGTGTGTTTGGATCAATAAGCTCATCAATTTCAATTTGACCGAGTTATATGATCCATACAGTATGTTTCATAGAAGAGGTTATATAAAAGCACAACAACTTTTTGAATTGTCTGGATGCCCCAAAACAATCTCTCTTATTCTCATTTTCTGAGTTATTTTCCTCTGTAAAAACAGCAAGAGGAATACAGATGACTGACAACAATAAACTTATTGTGAGCTAATAACTGCACTCTGCATGTGCCCATTAGGCAGGGATGAATTAACAGAACTGCTGAGCATGACTTTCAACATTACAATCCCTCTGACTCTTGTTCAACCACACAAACACCCTCCACTTATACAGTCACACTCTCCAGTCATATTTTTTCCACCCACTGCTTAAGGAGGACACTAAATATATAAACAGAAAATCACTGGGATTGTGGGTGTGCTCTGCCTGAGCACCACGCACTGAAAATACATCCTTATAATCACGTATGTATTTTCTTCTTGGTCTTTAACAGCCCATGTGAGTCACACTGCTACACTTCCCTATAATCTAGACAGTGATTTGGAAGGCTTATGCTAAAATATCAAAAAAATAGCAAAGAGCTTTCCTCCTCCAGATGTAAGGGGGCAAACCTTATTTCCACAGTTACCTAGTACCCCTAAGGAGTGCGAAGCAGTTATCCACCCAGGAAAATAATTCTTAGTGCACTAAGCCACCCCAAAAGCACATAAAGATTAACCAGAACTGAAATCAGATAACAGACTCCCTGTGGAAACACAAACCCAAACCAGTTTTCTTCTTTACATCCCTATGTCTTTAATTGCTTCAAAAGTTGCGGCCTTAAGAGTTAAGGGATCAATACAGCTATACCTTCTGCCCCTCTTTTCCTGGAGATCTCTTCCCAGACCTTCATTTGAACTGAGCCCATAACCTGCAGGTAGCACAGGAGGTTACAAACACCTCACATGTAGTAGATGCTTGACCTGGTCAGCTGGCTGCTATTGTCCCACTCCTCCCCATACTTGCCTCTTTACCCAGTACTTTTCTGTTCCTTGTTTCCTTCCATTTCTGCTGTCATGCATCTTTTATCCCTCTATTTCTGCTGTATCCCCCACTGCTAAAAACCCCTTGCTGTCTTTCTCTTCATCCCATGCAGACTCTGAAGACCTTTTACTTTCTTAATCCCAAAGCAACTTTTCATTTGCTCAGAAATGAAAAAAAACCAAAAGGACAAGAAAAATAGAAACACAGAGAGAAAGAGAAAGTAAGTTCTCACCTATTAAGCACCAATGATTCTGTTCCAAATCCCAAAGACATGATGCTACAGGTTTCAGAAGCAGCATGTTTCAAAGTACTTTGCAGGGTATTTTTAGAAAATTAGCACTCTGCTTTAAATGGCACCCTGCAGCCCAAGCCAGAGAATTAGTAATACCTGGGCCTTCAGACAGCTGGCCAGAAGTTCCTGCTATTGAAGGACGGAGGAACATGGGTGCCTTCACAAATGTCACAGTCCAGCAGTTAAACTTAGTTAGCAGATTTGCTAAATTAGACAGGCTGTGTGCCTGAGCCTCTACTGTGCTTCTCACATGGCAAGCTGGGACCAAAAAGCAGTTGACAGTTGTTGGGGTAACACGCTGGATTCTGGGTACGTCAGCCTGCCCAGCTGCTCTCTACAGAGGTTTATAAAAGAAATCAAAGCACGATTCCTCAGTGCACAGCATTTCTGTTCTGACACATTTCTGTGCTGTGGGCAGAAGATACAAACAAATGATGGTGCTGCTTCTCAGCAACCACATCATTTTAGTTGCTTTTGAACTTCTGGGTTCTATTTCCACACAGAAGATTGAGAAATAGTATTTTGTGTCTCAGTAGAAATATTTTTATTTCTCTGTTAAAAAACATGAAAGTATTGTCTTGTGACCACAGCAAGCCAAATAAAAGCACAACCACCACTGAACTTTAGAGGATTACCCTGATGATCAACTATTTTAAACAAAACTGCAGATGCTAATCGTCAACTGGAAGTTTTTGCAGATAATGAGATGTGATGTACGCAGCCAGAAATTCAATAGTAATACACTTCACTCCTATTCTTTATACAAGAAAAAGCAACTCTGAGCATTTTTGATTAAAAAGATTCAGTGTTCCAAAGCCATGAATCTTATACTAACATGCATATTTATATGATAAAACATTTTTGGGATAATTTGATTTTTGAGACAACTAAGTAGCTATACTTTAAATTCCTCAGCAATTCCTTCCCATCCTCCTTCCCTCCATCTCCTTTCCTCCTTGTTAGATTAGATTAACAAATCGGGCGTCTTGCAGCCTGTTTCCTTCCACTGAGACTTCAGAGTTGCTCTCACAGTATAATTTTTAATTGTCAGTATAACTTGTCCACCCAGTAGAACTATCCTCAGGATCCAAACAGTACTCATCTAGAGACATTTAAACCACCCCCACTCTAAGCTTAACGCAAACCTACATCCCTCTGTATTTACCTTAATTTTTTCCAGTGACAAGGAAATAAAAAAGAGGGTTCAAAACCATTACTTTAATGCAGAAAAAGCATCATGCTTTGGC
This sequence comes from Scolopax mira, assembly GCA_004320125.1. Classification (NCBI taxonomy): domain Eukaryota; kingdom Metazoa; phylum Chordata; class Aves; order Charadriiformes; family Scolopacidae; genus Scolopax; species Scolopax mira. The sequence continues at coordinate 56,495 of BJBW01000846.1, forward strand.
AAGTGTGAAGAGATGCTCATTAATACTTCAGTTGGGTGCTTTATATCAGCAAGGAAGAGGGAAAAGTTTCCCATCCACTGTGCAAAAGTTTAATTTCAATCTGTAAGTGAACTGCCTTAGTCAGAAGAATAATATTGAGAAAGCAAGGAAAAAATCAGAGGAGAAAGACACATGCAGAGGAAATGGAAAGCTTTAAAACACATTTCAAAAGGCTATGTCAGAACTGTGTAAATGAGATATGAGATGAGATCATGGAGTTTTTTAGGTGCAATCAGATAACGTCTTAAACAAATTGCTTGGTCTTATCCAAATATCTAGTATCATCCAAAAGGTTCTCTTATTAATATAATATTCACATCAAGAAATTATGTTTGTTCAACTCATTAGGAATTTTTTCTTACAGTTATGAAACTCATTAGATTTATAATAATTCAGTGAAATTATTCCATAATGTGATGAATGTTCTATTACATATACTGAATAATAATTCAATTCTACTATGCACTTTGCTCTTTTATAGACTTAGTATTAGAGAATAATAAATTCTGTAGAAGCTATACATGGAAAAGAAGTACTTTTGGCTTCATTTGTGTTTGCCTTTTTATTTAAACAACTTCATTCAGGCTCCAGATGCTTTCCCAGAACTATCATTTTTAGATGAAACTCTCCCCCCAACCATACTTGCTTTTAGTCTTGATAACTTCAAAGAGATTTTTAGTGATACAGCAAAGTGATGTTGATATGAACTCTGGGCTCATCCCTCCTAATTCACCAAAACAGAGTTCCGTAAATTCATAGCTAAACTCATCAAACTACCAAAGTTAGATGCAGATTACAAAACCAGGTCATGCTAGTTTCAGGCAATTACTCTTTACCTTTAATTTCTTGGTGTTTTGTTCCAGTTCACCTGGTATAAATCAGTAGAAGAAATTTCAACCTCAATATCATTCTTAGGGGGTTTTCGGTTGGTTCCCACCCTCCCCCCGCCCCTCAACCCAGTTTGTTTGATTGGGGTTTTTCTTCTGAAAATTATCATCTAGACCAGTGACACAACGAAGTGAAACAAGGTAACAAACATTTCTGGGACTAAAGGAAACTTACCTACAATAATTCCTATGCATCATATATGTCCAGATGCTATTCTCTTTAATAGTGCCCACACTATTTTCTGAACAAATTTAGGGGGTACTTTACAAGAGAAAATGAATATTTTAGTATTCATGGGGTGTTCAGGGTACCTTCTAAAGGTATAGAAAAATACAACTAAAAAAAGACATAAACACATTCAAAATCCCCATGGTTTTCCCACTCAAAACTTGCTTGTCTTCTCAAGTAGTATCTGAGCAAGATGGACATGGAAACAGACATTTCATGACAAGGTTTCATTCACCCGAGTGAATTGTATCTATTGCAATGCTATAAACTATTCATATGGAAGTTTTAATACTGAGTTTCATAGATAATGCATTTGTATTACTTTCAGCTACTAAGAATGGGCTAACGATATAAGCATTCATAATCCACAGCTCAAAGTGTAAATAAATGATAAGATTTTTTCCTTTTTCGTCTCATCCATTTTGTTTTCTTCCTGATATTCAGAGAAAAAGTGATGCATAAAAATGCAGTACCTCTGGTATTTGACAAGCTTTTTCTTTAATAGCTTGAAATACTTTCCTATTTAGTTTATTTTCTTTCCCTGTGATTTCATTCCTTTTTGTTGGATGAGAAGTATCAAAAATGAGGAAAGAGTGAACATGAAGAAATAAAGCAAATATTTTAGTCAATTAATTGCAACTGTTTAAAACAGGAATACGTAATTGCTTGAAATCTAGCTATTACGGATCATATCATTCCTTAGCAGAAGCAAGCAATGTTTCTTCCATAAGCCTCTCTAAATCCAACAGATCAATAATGATGACACTGGTATCTCTACATGTACACCAGACAAAATGCATCAGTCATGATGATTGCATCTCCTCCAGTTGTTTAGTATTATAATAGGAATATAATCCATGTGCTGAAAGACTAACACACTCGCTGTCTCCAGTATGAAAATTAATGTCTTGTTCTTTATGGAACAGGAGGCCACTATACTAAGGTCCTGCACTTTGCCTTTTAAACTGTCACATTAATACAGAAATTTACCATTCTTTGTCTCAGTGGCATGCTATTGGTGATCTTAAGCACACATTTATTTTTCAATAAAGCCCTCATTTCACTGACAGAGAAATGCAAAATTAAAACATGCATCTATGTAAAAGAAAATATCCCAGTGACTATGTAACACACACCATATTCCAATCTGATGGAGGATTTTAGTCGGTTGTTACATCTAAATTTTTTAAACCATACTTTTATTTGCATGCACATGTGAAAGGCTTGAAGTTTCACTGTGGCAAAGGCATTTCTACAATCAAAATGTAGTTGAAGCCCTATGTGGAGATCAAGTCATTATTACAGTCTACAAATATATCAAAGATGTGCAGTATGTTTTCTTCTGCAGGGCAGAAGTGCCAAGAGGATGTAAATTCTTCTATTTTTGTGTTAAAGAAAAATAGCAGTTTGAAATCCAATAAAACTAGTCACCCTACTTCAGTTCCATAAACAGTCTTTTACCAGAAATTTAAAGTAATCCACCCTAGATTAGGGATCATTCACAACAGTTCAGGACCGAGAGGAATACCTTTAAGTAGTGAAACAGTCACGCTGAAAGATAATTAATCTACTAAACAAAAACTCCTCAGGAATTGCTCAAAGGCAAAAATTAAAAAAAAAAAAAAAAGAAGAAGATAAATGAATTTAGAAACACTCTTTAATGTTGAAGCCAACATTACTTTTTTATGTATATGAAAACACTTTCTGAAAATAGATGCAAACATCATTGTTGGTGAGGTGAGATTAGAACAGAGTGGAAGAGAATTCTTGTTTCAGCATCGAGAAATAATGTTACTCATTTGTATTGCATTTGAGTGTTTTTAAAGACTGTAAGAGAACAGTAGTAAAAGGCTCAGAGCTACTAAAACTGCATTAACTGTGCACACAAAGAGAAAGAGAAGAGAGGAGAAAGGTTGGTCCCTACCATCTCCAACAAACTGAAGGAGGGCTAGGTCAATTTGTCTCTTCCAAGGTGATCCTTTCTGAAGTGCTATTCCATAGCCCGTAGTGGCAAAGATGTACCCACTCCCAATTGTGACAAGTTTGCAGCCTTCATCTCTTCCAGCCTTGTAGTTCAGCACTGCTGCATCATAGATGAAAGCATCCAACTTCCTGAAATAAAAGAAAACATTTTAGAAACCAAATGATTAGGGACAGCTGTTGTCAGACTTCTTTTGTCCTTGATGTTAGGACCCTGTTGAATATCGTATAGATTCTTTGATATCATTAATTACATATCCTGCTCTGCTGCATCTAAAATTAACAAAAGGCATCTATTTTAGTGAGGGGAAAGTAGGACACATAGTTTTGCATTTGTATTTTAAGAGATGCTGTTAAAAAATACTGAGCAGGAGAAACCAAGCTGCAAAATGTCTTGCCCTGTTGTCTTTGTATTTTTGCTCTCAAAATATCTGAAGATGGAAAATGATCTCCAAAAGCAACACAAGTTACAATAGAGAATTTAGAATTGAAACAACAATAACCAATTAGCTTATTTAAAATAGTGAATGAGACTGAAAATGAGACTTCACCAGTTTTCCACACACTATTATTTCATTTCTTTTTCCAAAAATAAACAATGAAGGTGGAGGTTGAGTCCTTGCTAAGACACAGGAAGGTATTAGAGCATATCTGATATTACTATCTAAATCCTTTAAAACTACAGAAAATATTTCTTTATGATTTGCAGTTCCAAACATTATTTTTGTATCTGGAGCACAGCATGAATAAAGGAATTTGTGGAAAATTTCAAGCCTTTTAGCCCACCTGCCTAAAAATGTAAGAATGGGATAATCCCATTCTCTAAGGTATATAGGAAACATAAAAAAATAGAAGAAAAGGAGGCCAGTAAGGGAAGGAAAAGAGGCAGTGTTCTTCAGGGATAATTTTTTTAAAGTACTGTAAAGCAAGTGATAGAAGAGACAGGTGCATGGATAGTTCACAAAATAAAAGCGCATCTAATATAAGCGAATTAAAGGGCATACACAAGAAGAGAAGGACATTAGGAAGGACAATCACTTGCCAGCAGTAGACCTCAAAGAAAGAAAAGACATTCTGATACCTACAGAAATTCCTACACAATCTATAAATGGAAAAAGATAAAAAATAATTATATTTAGTATTGCTGCTTTCTTCAGCAGCCAAACTCTTTAAGATTTCTACCACCTGCACAAGATCAGCAGAATATAGAAGTAATAGGAAAAACCTATCCTCTCAGCCCAAACCACACCTAAATGACACACTTAAACAAAATTATTACCTTCCCCAGAAACATATTTTCCCTTCCACATCTTTGCTCATCCCATGGGAGTCAGAGCAGTGGGGAGGACACAGCTACACCATGGGCTTCACAGAATGGTGCAGGAGGAGTCTCACCCTGCAACCCTCACTGGCACTGTCTGTCCTGCCTTTGAAGAGCTGGAAGGCATTAATGTGGAGCTCTGCTAACATTTTATGGTGGGATGCAAATGACAGAGACTGTCAAAATGCTGTTCATAAACACTTGGAACCTGTCTTCGTGGAAAGGGAATTATAAAAATAAATTAATTGTGGCACAACCAGGTATAAGAGCATCAACTTCAATTATGTTGTATCGATGTGTACCAGTTGTGAATTCTGTTGGTGTTGAAGTTTTGGAATCATACTTGCCATTAGCTTAAATCAGTTTATGTCAATAAAATTTTTCATTCATATCCATAGAACAGAGCAAGACCTAAGCATATCAAATTTTGGCTGCTGACAGAAAAAGAATGTACTTCCACTCATGATATAATTCATTGTTTTTTCTTAAATAATCAATTAACAGATTCATACAGAACTCTAACTTTTGTGGAACTCTAGAACAGACAGCAATAATGTGGCATTAAAAACCACCCCTATCCTTTTCACATTAAGCCAAGAAAAATACCAGAAAAATACCAGGAGAGGGTGAGGTCGTTGGATTTTGCCTGCTGCTATGAAAAAGTGAAGTTCCTGTCACTACTTCCTGTACTTTATTGCTTCTCTTCAAGGATACTTACCCAAACAGGCACCATTTGAGCCATCAAACCAGAATTTAGTGAAGTAGTTAATCTAGGGAATGTACAGGTGGCTCACATACCATTAAAATAAATAGCTGGGCCATCATTTGTTTTGTTTTTTCCACTCTCCCCTAGGACTCAGTTGATGCAATCCTCAGCTTAAAAGTCAGCCTAGCTCCATCAATGCAATTCTGACTCTCTCCTTCCTTTAAACAGCTAATTGAACATGGAGAAAAAAAATTGCTGAAAAGCTGGATGGTGACGTGTCACAAATTCAAGTCAGAAATAATATAAGGCTACCCTGAAATAATATAAGCACTGAGGGTAACTAAACTGGAAACAGCCAAGAGGCAGTTCTGGAGGTTGGGATAGTGCCCAAGCCTGTAGCCTTCAGCACAAGGCCAGTCTTCTAAATGATGTGCTTTGATTCAGTACTGCGGAGGCAATCTTTGGTTTGAGTAGAGAGAAATAACAAAAATACAAGTCTTTGGGTAGGCACACAAGGGGGGGAAAAAAGAAGAAAAACAGTTTGCCATACTCTCAAAATACTAGTAGCAATTCTGATCTACAGCAGGCAGTTACCATAACCAATACAATCCAATTTCATGCTTTTATGTGTGGGGAAGAAAGGATATTTACCCTCTCAGTGGAAGCCTTTGGCTCAAGCAAGGGGTTGGAAGGTAATGCTCCTCTCTGTGGGTACTGACACTGTTGCAACAAACTGGCCTAAGTTAAATACTCTCTTGAATTTGGCATCTGTTTATTGTGTGATTTATAGTTTTGCAATGTAGGCATATAAAACACATGCTGCTAAACACAGAGAAAATAGAAGGAGACAGGTCTTCTTCTGTCAAAACAGACTCAGTCAGAAACAAAGAGGAAAAAGGTATCTTTGCTAAAGACTCCAGGGCAAAAGTCTTGTGCTACTCAGAAATCATGCTTTACACATGCAGCTCACCTCCTCAGTTATTCAGCAGTTTAGGAAAACTAAAAGGAACAATCTCACAGTTTCATTCATTCACTGTGGCCCCCTCCCCACAGTGGACACACACAAGGAAAGCAGATTCTGAGCACAGAGAGGGCTTTACTTGAGGGTTTTCTCTATACTATTCTATAAGGTCACAATAAATTTTATTATGCAAATCAATTTACAAACATGATGCTGAGTGCTGAAAGTTTCTGCTATCAGTTGCTGCCCAGTGCCTGAACTGTAAACCAAAAAGTTGATTGCCCTGGAAAAGTCTTTCTCTCTACAAATGCAAACTCATATTCAGAATATGAGTCTCCATTTCCAACACAAATCTTATAACTTCTCAAGGCTTAATTATCTCTTCACATGTGCTGATTACAGAAGTATTATTCCATGCAAAGCAAAGCTTCAGAACATGATGTACCCCTGCAGCATAGGCCAGGAGTAACAAGCCACAAATGAAGCTCAGATGTTAGGGCACCCAACTCTTCCCTCACTAGGAGGTGAATTTCCTCAGACTGACTTTTTAAGAACTTTCAGACAACTTTAAACATTTCTCAATAACAGTTTCCAAAAACATAGAGACAGCATAATCTGGGAAAGTCTGAAAATTTGACCCTTTCCCAGCCGTTTGCAAGGATGGCAGTGAGCATAAGCTCTGGAAGAAGACATAGGCAGCATTTGTGCAGGCCAGCAGGCTGCCAGGGTTGAAGAAGACCTTCCTTCCTGCTATATCTACATGGGGAAAGCCACATCTGATGTTTGGCTTGGGACTGCCAGAAGAGCCAGCTGTGTGCGTGACAGTGAGGCTGAAGGCAGTAGCCCACCCTTGCCTTGCCATTCTCAAGGCAGGACTGGGAAGCCTGGAGATGTGCTCTACACCTCACCCTCTTCCTCTTTCTCTTCTTTTTCCACAGAAGGACTAGCAAGCACCAGCATCTCTCTTCTTGTGGCAGCAATATTCAACTATGCTACAGAAGCTTTGTATTGCTCCGTGTGCTGACCACTCTGCCACTTAAGCTGTAAAGCAGCTTGAATGCACTGAGCACAGCACCTCACATCAAGAAAGGCTCAAAGCCTCCTGCAATCCTTAGTCACATAAAAATGAATCAATTAACTTGTCATTTCAATGTAGCCACTTCAGGGGGCGAAAAACTTTATCACATTGTGCAGGTTTAAAAAAACTGCTAAGAATTATTAGAAAGAAAAAAGAGAACTACAGAAAGTAGAATGCAGCAAGAAACAAGATTTATAACTGCCACAAACTAGCGAAACACACCACTGAACGCAGAGGAAGAAAACTACAGTGCTGTGATTCATCTGAGCAACTGGCGGGTTTGTAAACTTCCTCTGAACTACTGCAATAATCCTGGCTAGGACAGAAAATAAACATTTTGGGATATTTATATAAGTGTCTACAAAGGCAAATGTCCTTCATTACCTAGCAAGCCCAAAGAGAAAAGGGGGTGGGGAGAATTCTAACTCACACAGCACAGGAGAACCTCAGGTGTTACAAAATTATGAATTGGAATAGTTCTAAAATAACCCAAAAATGCATTATGGAATGTAATAATTTGAAGTGGGACATCTGTGAAAACTGAATGTGGACAGTCTTGTACCTAAACATTTATGAGTCACCAGGAAATATAAGAATTGAAAAATCAGAATAGCTATTGCAAAAACCCATTCTCCAAAGTGTTTCTTTACACATCCAGAAAATGCCTGTGTAAAGAAAATTAAAGTTAGAGGAAAAGGTACAGAAAAGTAATTTCAGAATAGCTGAGACTACTTCCCCATAATTTTTTCCCATCTTTATTATTGGCACGTAATTTTCACCAAATTCCTACAATGAAAATTGAAAAGCAGGATTAGGAAAATGTCCCTTTATTAGTCATTGTTTCTTCCTCAACAACAGTATAGCTCACTTGGAAAATCTTATTTTGCTTCCTTAAGCAAATACATGATCCTTCAGGGATTTTGTTTTCTTGATGGAAAGAAGAGGGGAAAATCTCAAATGGGAATCTGCTCCATAGTTCAGGAGACACAAAGAGTAATTCAGCATGCTAGCAATCAATCTCTTTCAATTACTTTGTGTACTTTGTTATGACCTGTGTCATAGTATTCTGAAATAAGAGGGATGCTTTAATGCAGTTCTGTTTATTCACATTTATCTATTCTACTGTCAAGCACTGGAGTCTATGGAACAAATAATATTGTGTTTCCCTTGAGGATCAGAGAAACTGAAGCATGACTGAAGTCACTTTCCAGTTTTCAACTACTCAGTAAATCCAAACATACAATATCTACAGCAGAATTAATTTCTTGCTAAAGTGGGTACCATTCAGTGCAGCATTCACCTGTCACATTAACTTCACTCTCATTTCTTTATGTTTTCTTACACCCCAAATATGTTCTTTTCATGGCCAGACAGAAACTGTATATTACTATTAACCATGATTTGACTTACACTAAACCAGAATGCATATAATATATGAAGTGCACCATTTCTGGTAAGGCATCAAGTGCAAAAATACTGGCTTTAAACTATGATGGATTTACTGATGTATTATAAATTTAATAATTTATATTTTATCCCTTCTTTATCCACAGAAAGGATAAAAGAATGTATGTCAAAAGTGCACAATGAGAGACGCGACATCATTTGTGCATCTCTCAAACTAGGTCCAGGGGATTTAATGCTAAAAGGTCACTTTGGAATGACGCAGCAATCAAAGCAAAAGAAGGCTGCTCTGAAGACAAGGCTTCAATGGAAGTGCTCCAACGTGACACTTTGATATTGCTGTAACAAGAGAAGCAGATATTTAACCTTTAGCATGAAGGACAGATGATTTCTTTTAGCCAGTTTTGACTAAAATGCATTTCAGGTTTTCTGATGGCACTTCAACACAAGCATTGACTTAATCTTTTAGCACATATTTGAACAGTTCCACACAGATCTTAAGTTCACATATACTGGATGGATTTCTTGACATCTTGACATTGCTAATTCATTAGGGGAAAATTTAACAACTACCCCCCTGCAAGAATGCAGGTTAGCAAAGTTTAACCCCGTTAAATGATGAACTCATTAGCAGGGAATGAGCTTTCAACATTTCTCCCAGTTCAAACTGTCCTCACTTCAATCTTCACCCTGAAAATCCAGACACAAAACTCAAAAGAGCAAGCTCTGACAGACATTAACACCATCATGAGAGATTGTGGAGGTTTCATCTCACCCATCAGGGGAATCTCAGGCTGCCAGAAAAGCCTCTGCAAACCTTCCTGCATCACTTGGCTGAGGGTACCAGACCAGGCATAGTCACCCCCTCACTCACAGGAACTCCCCTTCATCACCCCTCTGACCACCCACCTTCCCAAGCCCTACAGTATTTCCCTTAGCAACAACAGAATGGAAAATTTAGCATGCCTTTATGATTAATTTATGCAATGGAATAGTGTCCCACTTCAGGTCTCAGAAGCCAAGCAATGAAGTACTTGCAAAGCGTCAGTTTATCAAAACACAAAGTTTGAAAAGTCGAGTAGGGGAAATATATTTTTAGATTAAAGGTTTTGTCCCAGTTACAATAGCATAATGAAGGATAAATTCAGCACATTTCACCTGATCTTGTCCCCAAATCAAATGAATACTAAAAGTTGGAATAGCTTCTTCTCAAAAGAAGAGGGATTAGATGGGATAGAGCTACTTTCACCTGTTCATTTTATTTCCAGGTACTTTATAATATTTAAAGATGTTACATAGATAACTGCAAAAATGGCAATATAGACACAAGAGATAACCTAATAATTACTATAAATTACTATAAATCACTGACCTAAAAACTTGCTATTTCAGCTGCTGTATTTGACTTTTTTAATCCTGTTTTTGAAGCTTGTGAAAAACACAAATGCCAAGCAGACTCAGAATAGAGATTTTTGACAAGTAGGCCATGAGAAAGCAGGAAAACACCATGCTCTTAGAATGATAGCTGGATATTAAGGATTTGATACATTCTTTTAAAATTTAGTTGCATAAAGTAGTGCTTGTGCTAAAGCTGTCTTCAGCACAGCTTCTCTCTTCATGTATTGTAACAGGCATCCAAGAGGGTTGCAAGCAGTAAATTATTACAGACTCATGCTGCTTCACTGATCTTTCTCTTTCTCCCTCAAACACACTTCAGTCAACGGTCTTTGGCAATGTTTGAAAAATTTGGTAAAAGAATTGCTATACGTGCTGTAACATTAGATGTCTAAGAAAATAATTAATATTCTCAATTACAAATACTGTAAGTTGTTTTCAATCAGAAACAGTCAACATATATTGAGCCACTAGATTAAAAGTTTAAAAATTTATGCCTGCCGAACATTTCTTTGAGTTCTGGTTGCAAGCTGTTATTATCTGCTCACAAGAATGATGAAGAAAAATAAAATTAAAATTTTTCTCTCAAACAGGTAATTTCTCTCATAGCTTCCTTCCTTTTTTTTTAGGTTAAAAGGTATGAAACACAGAAAGAATAAAAACTAGCAAGTTTTTCCCCTGATGAAAATTTTGATAATTTTTTTCTGTAAATATAAATTTAAAATGCCACAAAAATATTGAAATTGGTTTTGCATTCAAGTGGAGATGTCAGCTGGCTGCCTAAAAGACAAGTTTGTTTTTGTATTAAGTACACCACCACTTTAACTGACAGACCTAATTAACAGAAAGACCTGCTGGGCACAATAGGAATTGTGTTCCATCTGACAGAAACAGAGATGTTTGCCTCCTGGTTATGCCGGAGCCGTGCAGCCGAAGCTGCCAGCGCATCCTCTGACCAGCTTGTAGCTGTTCAGCCAGTAACCGAGTGTGCAAAGCTGTGAAGCGGACACAATTTCTAAGCACTGTAACCACAACAAAAATCCAATTCAGGCCAATACACTTAGAGATTGAGGGTTAAAAGAGCATCAGAGCCTTCTAGGGTCTTTGCTTGGACTTTCTCTGCTTAGTACCACTGTATTCTAAAAAAATGTATTAAAAATCATATTGTGGTTTTCACATGGGATAGTGTACTGGTGGAGAGGAAATAACTTCTCATGCCATCCACACTGTTCACTTAGATACTTTTAGGTGTTTCTTCTAGCATTATTATTCATCATTAAAAAATGCTGAAGAATAGAATCATCGCATATTCATACCAAATCAACTAGTAGCTTGGGACATGCCTGCAGGCCAGTAGCATCTTCTCGGGGGAGAAGATCAACATTCTTTCCAAGCAGCTTCATATTGCTGCCAGTTTACCACAGATGACTGGGGAACAAGGTATTAAACTTGAGATGTATAAACTACCAAGCATAGCAAACTTTAGTGGGAAGGCAGATGGAGTCCCAAGTAAACTTTACCCTCAAATCCCTGAATATATAGCCACAGCTGTAGCTGTAAATAAAAGCTGAAAACTGCTCACGACAGCGAGAGGGTCTGCAGCTGTACAAGGGGCTGCTTGCCTGTGGAACACAAGGGATTCATTACTGCAATTTCCTTGAAACAAGCTATATTCTCAGCTTTTTTGTAATGAAACTGAAAACAAGTCCTCACATCATTATGCTGCACAGCATCAGTTAGAACATCTCTTTTCTTAAACAAGATACACACTATGTGGTACTCAGCAGCAGTCCTCATATCTAGGAAAATTAAGTGAAGAAAAAATCAGATGGATTCACCAGTGATGGGCAATAAGCAAGTGAAAGTTTCCCATTTTATTTCTACAGTAAGAGAGACTCCCTTTTAAATTTCCTGATTTCAGCCGTTAGCAGTTAAATCCCAGACAATATTCCAGCCTATATGTGCTGAGGCAAAGGTGAGAACATGAAATACATTTCCGGTTTACTGCCATAGCATTTTCTACTCTTGACAGTTTTACAGCAGCAGAAGATGCATACACGGAGAAATACTACATGGAAACTCAACAGCTACGAGCCGTTTCAACCTGCACCAAAGAATTACAACAGGGAAGGTTGTTTTGCTTGGAAAAAGATAGGATTTTTTAACTATAACCTCTTCCAGAAAAGTATAGCATGGCAAACAGAAGCAAACAAATCCAAACAGCCACTGTAAACATAACATAACAATTAGCTATTTCCTAGTCAAAGACTTATTCTCTCTTTAAGAAGCAAAATCAATAGGATCTATCTCTCTGGTACAGAGCATTCTAGAAATGTAGATTAATTGTACTCAGCATAGACAGAAATGCTTGCAATGCATTTTTAGAACTTTATTTGATCAATAAACATCTAAAGAACACAGAGGAGCCACCACAGTTCTACCAGAGCCAGACTTCACCTGCCAAGAATACATTAGCTAATACCTTACAGACTTTACTCTTCTGAATAATGCTCAGGAAAATAACAGCCATTTCTGTTTTCATTAAGGAAGAGAAAAAAAAAAAAAAAAAGGAGAATTTCTGAGCTGCTCACTCTTGCCTAAAGAGCAATCTGAAGCTCTGCAGGTAGCACAGCACATGTGATCCCTTCAATGCATGACATTTAGGAAAAAACACTGGTACATTTTTTGACAAGCTTGTAAGACTGTGATTTACTTTCAGTACTAAATTGCATTGAAGCCTGTACAATAATTTGCAATTTTGAAAAAAAGTAAGTAGTACTTCAATATCAAGATGCATGAATTTTTCTCCTTTTTAACATGCCTGGTTGCAAACTGATACCTTTAATTAATAAATGGAGTACAGCAAGTTCTGTTGTTTGTTCAAATGGTGTTTCAGCAGCTGAGAACTGTATCTGTGAATCGCAGAAATAACACTCTAATAATGAGAGGTAGATATTACTGAGAATTTATAGATTTTTAAAAAATATTTTCAGAAACAAAGGTTGATTTCTTATCAAACAAAGGGGAAAAGCCAATATAGCTGATAAATTTGCCTTCGCCATTGATAACAACAAACCTTCATGAGTAAGCTGAAATGAACCCCCCCAAGGGGATTCACTTGAAGGAGGAGGTATAATGATGTCAATGCCAGTCTAAAGCAAAAATCTCATTTCCATTTTGATTTGCAGCATTTCCCAGTTGATTCCTTTCTAGGATGATCTTAAACATTCCAACACTAATTGAACAAGACAGGTCCAAGCCTATTGCCCATGTAGTGAAGCTGTTTGTTCTAATTAAAAAAAAAACCAAATGCAGATGCCTTCCTTGTAAGTTAATTTTTGAAACACTATTAGCTTCACCTCTCAAAGATGAAAACACAATGGGGCTAGGTATTTTGTTCAGGGCTTCCTGGGCACAAATGTGTGCACACTCCTTTCTACTCCAACAAAAGACCTATCTAATTCCTATACCAGACAAGAAATAAAGGCAGGAAAAAAATTTATTTTATACACATTCCTATATGTATATCTGCCTTTGAGGTTTTACTGACTGTGTTAGGGACTGGACACAGGCAGATGATTTTTCACATCTTGTGAGAAAGCAAGATAAAAAAATTGAGTTTTTTTGTTCTCAGAATGAGGAAAGGAACACAAGCACATCTCCAACAAAAAATAAATTTTAGAGAAATCTGTGCATCTCTAGCTTTATGTTTGTCTCCTTCCTGCTTTCTCCTTCCAGTTCAATTCAATAACATTATGTATTAAACACGAGGGTCTCAAGACCAAGATATTCCCAGTACATCCCAATAGGCTAACACTAATTAAAGCTGAGCAAAAAATTTAAGAGTTTGTGATACAATAAAACCAGACTGAACTGTGACAGGAGACTACTTGATGCTTTGATTCTACGTAGACCGGATGCCACATGTGTAGCATTATTCAGTTATTAAGTATTGCCTGATTGCTGGTATTTTTTGCCCCTACTTAGAATTACAATCAAACAATATACATAAGGAATTAAAGGGGACTAAATCTTATGTCTTCAGTTAAGCAAAAATTATTTTAAAAGTGAGATGAGAAATACATACAGGTTATACAAATATCCTTCAGGAATAACACGGTACTATTTATTTTGACTCACAGCAGCAGTATCAACCAATGTTTCAAGTGCTTCTCATGTCTATAGTCTATGACCCTATAATTACCAAGTATTTAATCTTCAAAAAGCTGTGCAGGAGCAGCAAGCTTTATGATATGTAAGGAAAACTGCTTGTTGCATGCTACCAATGAAGATGAAAAAATAAAAAAGATAAAAGTATAGGAATAGCTTTGACAATAAATTAAGATGAAAACAGACAAAATAGCTATAAGGTATTTGCTTACCTTATGCAATAAGGTAAGCAGAATACACACACACTAAAGAGGAAAACAAAGCAGAAGTAGTTCGAGGAAGGAGAGACAGGTCATCCCAAAAAGAGCAGCGACAACGTGGCCTCCATGGGGCAAGATATATTAAAAATCACAGGATCAAGCAAAGTAGGGGAAGTGAAAGCTTGGCCAAGTCTAGATAAAGATGAAAGAGTAAACTTTACATGGAAGAACAATCTGGTCAAATAATTAATGAGGGAAAAACAAGGAAGATAGATGGTATATGAAAAATGAAGAATCGGAGACATATACTGAGGAACAGAACAGAAAATTTTGTAGAATTGAAAAATACTGTTTTGAAGAATATGAGTCTGGAGAAAAACAGGCAAGCAATTGTAATACGTGACCATATACCTATTATTGCTTTTCTATTGTCTTTTCTACAGAGAATGCAAGTTATTACAGTCCCACAGTTTACAGTCTCATCTCTTTCATTCAGAACACTTTCATCAGATCCTTGAACTATCACCCACAGGAACTTCCATCACATCCTCACTGAAGGTTTTAGCAAAAAGGAAAATCTGGGTGGGCTCAAGGTGACAGTGGCAGGTGAGAATGAGAGAGCTGGATCAGTTTGGGCATCTAAATGAAACCATCTTTCCAGAGAGAAACTGCTCTGAGGCAAAAAGAACGTACAATCATGCTGCCTGATCTGTAAGTGAGTTTACTCCCCACAATTACCACACTAATTGGCTCTTTGCAGAGGGTCTTCTTGCTCAACAGAAACTGAAGGCAGGGAATATATAAGACCACTTGACGCTACTCCCCTGCTGGAATGTCCAGATCTGCCACATAAACAAACACAAAATGACACTTCTATTGTGAGAAACTTCAGCAGCTGACAGCATACTGTTTAATCCTTCTGTAGGTGCCATCAGACAAAATACTGAGGAGCACAGCTGTATGCAGCAGTTACTTAGAACACTGCACATGGCAGCTTATTTGCACCATCTGCTACAGAAATGTCAGTCACAGGGAGCACAGCAGAAACCTGCGGTGTCCACACTGAGAAATCACTTAGAAGAGGAAATAAATTTCAATGGGGAAAAAAAATAATCTATCTATAAAAAATGAATAGTGTATGCTGTCAAAAGGACTAAAGCTTCCGAGAAAGAGCAGCAGCTGGCACAAGAGCAGCCAGCCTGACTTTTATTGAATGTCCTGAACTCCCCTGCAGTCAAATAGCCCCCCCTCCTCCATTTCATGCTTATGTGTCTGACAGGTGTCCTGATTTTAAAGCTAACAGCAGTTTTTCAGGGCTTTCAGTAACACAAATGGTTGTTGAAAAGTACAAGGAATATACATCCCCTAAATAAACTATCAGCCCACTTGAACAGGCCCTAGCAATGCTGAAATTAAGGATAGCTTCTTTAAAAATTCACAGCAGGAACAGTAGCATTCATCTGACTATCTTCAATGCATAATTTAGCTGTCACCCAGGAAATACAACTTGTACAGGCTTGGTCAGAGCAGGGGCTCTGCCTCTGGTTTGGAAGACCTTGGGCGAGGTTCATCTCACGTTATGCCACATGTCTATCATAGGATGGGACAAACTATGCTTAGAAATGCCAGCTGAGAATGCCTTGAGAAATTATGACAGAGGGACTCTAGAGAGCAACATGGAGAGAGGAGAGAAGGAAAGGGAAGGAAGGATAATGTTTTAAAGATGGGAACCTGCACTCTAAAGAAAGTCTGGGGGACTTCAGGTTTTTTTTTGGATAAGAAATATGTTACAATCCCCTACATGTTTGGGAGAAGGAGAGTAAAAATTAGAAGGACAAGCAGTTCCCAAAAAAGCACTAAAATTAACAGCTTAAATTACTACCGGAAGAAATGTGTCCACGTTCACCATAATAGCAGGTGAGACATGCCTTGAAACAGACACTAGGGTAGACGTACTCAAATCCACTATGGGTAACTTAGCCTTCTCACCTAAACAAACTAACTATATTGATAAATTATGATTATTATAATCAGCTTTATTAACAAAAATACACATGCAATTATCAAGCCTATATGTTTAGAAAAGATTACGAGAGCTAATACATTCCTGTCCCCCAGATGAATACTAATACAAGTAGAAAGGAACCCTCATGCCTTTTGAGGATTAAGAATGAAAATTTAGTCTCTTTGTCCAACCAGGTTAAATAAGCAACTTCAGAGAGAGAAAAGGATGGACAGCACTCAAGTCTAAATCTCAGATCTTGAGGAAGAAGGACAAGAATAGTTGCCACAATATTTACCAAGATTCCCAGAAGCAGGATTAGATAGTACATTTGAGACTATTTAATTTGTACAGATTTTATGAACAAAGTCAATACTTTAGATGTGACAGTAAATGTACAGGGCCATGCTAATTAGAGGAGGGAAGAAAATGTAAGAGTAGACCTAAAAGCATCCCAAAGGGATGGGAGGTTGAAAAGAAATAACAAGTAGTTGTAAACTGGCCAGCAAACAGGCTTTGTCAGAAATTCACCCTGCAAAAGCACATTCCTATGAGAAAAAGTTCTGCAAAGATAACAAGGAACTGGACAAAACATGTTCTGTGTTGAGCCCCCACCCAAATCGAGGTATCATCTCTCTTTAAATGTGAGAAATACTGATTCTGACCTTTGAATCTATTTTATATAGGACATTAAAACTAAACCAATTTTAAAATATTCATACAAATCACAGGCAATCCTTTTAATTTCTGATATCTGTACAGTGCAGTTGAAAAAATAAACAAAAGATTAATGTAGAACACAGCATGCCCAACATCAGTCTGTTCAGTATCACAGTAAGTACAGATCAATATTTCTCAGTTTCTGCAAAGTCTACAGTATTCTTTAAAACTAATGGGAAAAGCTTACCCGGTTTTCAAGCTGACCAAGGCATCTTCAACTCCTTTCTGATTATACTTCGTCATGTAAAGGTGCATATCAGGGTAATTGTTTCTGATATTCCTCTCTGTGCTTCCATTTGGGACTGTTCCAAATCGAAAAGGAGGTGAATAATCATATGGCCTTTGGAACTAGAGAGAAAGAAGGGCAATTTCAGGTTAAAAAAACCCCAGAAGTTGTATGAGCTGCCTCAAGTTTCTTCTAGGCAAATGCTGTGAGTTAATTATACTAGAAACTGTGTCTTCACACTGGCTGAACTTACAGAAACACCTACATCTAAAGTAAAAACATCTCAGTTCCACCACTCTAATGTGACTTTCTTCCATGCATTGAAATACGGCAAGACTGCAGAAACTGCAGCAGAGAGAAACTGGAAGATGTACCTCATCTGCTGACATCTCTCTAGAGAACCCAAACTACAAGCAGGCACACTGGTAAACAGCAGTCAAAAGAAAAGAGTATTTTGTTGGTAGTCATTTCACATCTTCATCTCAGTTGCAATACTGTGGGTCCCCACATAAAGAAGGCAAAAGGATTGGTTTTGCTATGTGAGTGGAGTCTACCGTAATGCTCCTGGAGGGACAAGATGAAGGCTGGCTTTCCTTCCACTGCCATGATTCAAGGGGAATAGAAATTCTTGCATCTTCCCAAGGGGCTCAGCAGCTACATCACTTGACACAAAAAGGGTTTCTTGAGCTCTCACACCTATAATCCTAGTCCCTATTTATTCCTACAACTTAAAACTACAAACCATTTTCTTGATGGCATATAGGTTTATTCTACCATTTTACCCTCTATATCGCTATTGCATCAGCACAGACAAACAAGCCAGGGAATATCTGCAAAGGAATAGCAATAGCTCAGAGTCCCCTCAGGTTTCAAATATGGAAATCATTCAAATAATTGCACATAAACTTTTGCTAACAGATCCAAAACTTTTATACGCGTTTTTCAATATCTCCGTTTAAATACCAAGTGATCCTTCAGGATTAAGTTTCTTTAAGAAATAAATAAAAAAGGCCACTCAGAGGAACTATTGGCTATTGAGGAAATTCAAATGAGCATTGATAAAAGCAGTCACCCATCAATTCCATGGTAAAATACACTGTTTTTACTATTGAAGTTAAAAGAGCAACTTCTAATTCTGTGCTGCAAGAGTTGCTGCTTCTTTTGGGCTACGTATATAATGCTTCTCTTTTAAAGTTTGGTCTCCCAGGATCCAGTGCCAATTTGCAAAGAGAATATAAATAAGCTTATACAACAACTGGGAGTATTTTCAATTCCATCAAATCTTGCTGCAACAATATTTTCACGTTTAAGTGCTAGAATTACATGTTTCATTTTAATTAAGCATATTTTGACAAAGCATAAAGGAATAAACTCTATTTTTCTCTATTTGTTTAGCTAACAGATGTCTTACTTTTCTCATTTCCCCTTTTCATAGCTTAACTGTTTAAATTATTACTTTGCTACTACTTTACAAATACTAATTGACCCTAAAATTACACTGTATTCTAGTCATGGTTCTTAGTCTATATTTGCTATCTTCTTTTGTGTTTATTATGCAACACTGAGACAAACCTAGCACTTAAATATATGTCTAGAGATTCTACTCGTATAGATGTAGCTTTTTATTAACTTTACTTAAATCTACAGATCCCTGAAGTAGTGAGATGACTTCCATTATCTCCTAATGTCTGTATCAAATTTTCCAATCAACAGAACTGAAAAAAAAATTAAAGAAACAATGCCAATTTAAAGACCTGTAAAATTTGCTGCTCTTCCTATAGCTGGCGTTTTTTGGAAATTGAGCTCTGGTGAGTATTCTGGAAGATCAATTCCTAATCCTGGGGCATGGGGAACAGAGAGAACAGGAAGGTTATGGTGGAGTGTCATGGTAATTTAGAAATTGAGTTTGGTTCTGATTATTCTCACTTTTCAAGAAAATGCATAAGAGTTTGAGTTTTTGGAAGGAATTTCCTCCCATAAGAATGGTTGAAGAAATTGAGGTATCTGTCCCAAACTCAACTTTCATGGAACACAAAAATATTTCTGCAGGAGAACAAAGATTAATAAAAAGTACTAGTTCGTTCAAAGATCTCAGGCATGACAAGCTATCCAAGGGATGAAATAATTAATACAGGAATTCAAATACAGAAAATTTAGAGAGAGAAATGGTTCCAAACACCATCCATTGACTTGAATTTCCTGGCACAGGACACCTAACCAACAAATACAAGAGTCATAAAGAGATAATTTTTTGGAAGGAATTGTCTGCTCATACTGTCTGTTCACAGACTACTTGTAAAAAAGAAAGAAAGAGTTTAAAATCTTTTTACTAACAGTGCACTCCCATTTAAAGTATATAAAGTTCTTGTCCATAACTATAAACTTATATTCTGTGAAGTGACATGTCCTGGAGAAGCAAATAGGCTCTGAGACTGCAGCAAAGATCAATGTGGCAGGCATGAGACAAAAAAAAGAAAAAAGTATCAAGTCTCTAGATGGACTTCTTTTCCCTGGAGCCCCATGATGGGAAATAAAATATACCATGTCTACTAGGAAGCAGTTTTCTTCCTAGACATTTTCTGAAATATTAAGTTTTTTTAATTGCTAATAAAGTCCCCAAATTGAATGAACAAGCCCCCACTTGAATCATAATTGTGGAGAGACCTACTATTATTCAGAAGACTAATAAATTAGTTGTTGTTTCCCCATGCTCTGCCAGATGCTAAAACTGTACATGTGTCGTGGTTTGGCCGTAGATGGGAACAAAGGAC
>BJBW01000847.1:0-72540 GCA_004320125.1 Scolopax mira
GATGCAGTCTTGAGTGGCATGCTCTGACATGCTCTGGGTGGTCCTGCATTGGCAGGGGAGTTGGACTAGATGATCTCTATGGTCCCTTCCAACTCCAAAAATTTCAGTGATATTCAGTGAAATCTTAAAAGATTACAGTTTAAGTAAGAGGGGAAAAAAGGTACCTTCTTTCTATATAATCAGTAAAGAAAGGGATGCACAGATAACTGAAAAGATTAATTAGCAGCTGGGAGATTAATACAATCATGTTAGCAACTTAAACATAACACAATTCCTTCTTTTGAGACCATCTAAGTTACACAGTAATTATAAGCTGTGTGTTACAAGAAAGGAAGCTCTCCTTAAATAACTTAAAACACATCAAGTGACAGTGATAAATCAATTAATGAACAAGAAAGATCTCTATACCTTTTTTTCACTCAACCAAGTTTTCTTCTTTTGTAATAAGTCAATTGAAAGGAAATTTTAAACAATAACATTTTATTTTAGCAAAATGTCTCCAGCTTAGTGAAAAACAGAAACTGGCCTGCATATACCCTCAGAGAGAATGTAAGACCCACTGAGGAGGATTACCTCTACAGCTGGAAGGGGCAGGGCACATCTTCATCCAAAGGAAATTCCATATGAATCAAGGATCTTTGCAGGAAAGGAGAGGCCAAAACAAACCTGACTGCTGTAACCATCCAGTCTTCAGACTCACATCTAAAGCCTGCTCTCTAATCCAGGAATCAGCATCCTTTTTGGATTTCAGGCACCTGGTTTATGTCTCTTGTCCTAATCTCTTGTGCCAGGGAAGTTTAAACTATTATTAATACCTCGTTTGCTAGTTATCAGGTGAAGACCCTACATCTAGGCAGAAGCTGAAAGACATTTTGTAA
This sequence comes from Scolopax mira, assembly GCA_004320125.1. Lineage (NCBI taxonomy): Eukaryota > Metazoa > Chordata > Aves > Charadriiformes > Scolopacidae > Scolopax > Scolopax mira. The sequence goes on from BJBW01000847.1 coordinate 879, forward strand.
TGGGCAGAAGATTGCCATAATTGTGTTGTTTTTTTCATTGGAAGTGACTAAAAGGGCAAACTGGTAGCACTTTATGTTTTGTTTGGAGAAGCAGGGACAACATGAATAGGTAAATCTAATGTCTCACCAACTTTTCCCAAAAATGTAAATCAAGCTCAGGTTATTTCTATATACTCTATCTCACTGCTATCTTTCCCTCTTGTGCAGGTCTCCACATGAGGATCTTGCTGTGGCACACAAATCAGACTCAAAAAGATTGTCCATATATTATTTACGCTATGGTACATTTCATCTAAGAAGTACAGATCTTCTTGTAAGAGTACTGGTGTGGTTCAACTACAGAGCAGAATTCAGTTCTGGAGTGTGCTACAGGCTCCTTTTTGAAGTTCCTATTAATTGTGTTTCAATAAATTTGGAGTATTGAATTTGTTAGATAGATATTTGTATCAAAATAAAATTCCCTGGCAAGGTAGTATCTTGCTATATATAGTCTTCCTGTAGTCAAACATTAACTTTTGCATATAAAGGGCAGTTACTGGTGTACACACATTCCCAAGTAATTCAGATATCCTGCTCCCTGATTGTTTAGAGATGATCCCAAATCCAAGACTCGAATTCCCAAGCCTTGAAATTTCAGATAGTTTTAGAAATAAAGGAAAAGAAAACTATTCCATCAAACTAATCTTTATAATAATGAGATTAATTATACTAAAAAAATGTCCTCTTAATGAGTATTTTCTACTCTCAGTCAATTTTCCAAAAGCCCTGCTATGGGGTGAATAACTCAGAAAGCTTTAGACCTGAAAGGAGTGGGGTATATGAGCAGCTGGTACAAATTAAAGGAGTTACCATATTATGTCAGCCAAGAATCTGACATTCAGATTTTTGTGTCTGTTTTCATATAGCTATATTTGATACTGGGAACTTAAATCTGAGAAATTACCAGCCAAACTCTTACTGATATCAGTACAAGACTGAGATGGACAGGACTGCCTTCAAACAAGCTTGATAAAAGTAATCTGTCACAAAAGTGACAGAAAGTGTTAAATTGAAGTGAGCAAGACAAGACCTATATGGCAAGAGCAAAGCGAATGGTGGTTCTAACTCCGCTGGGTAGAGCACTGCATGATCACAAGTTTAGGAAACTGGATCCCAGTGGGCTGGTATGAAATATATCTATACTGTTAAGTGGATTAAGATGTTATGGCATTAGTCATGCAGATAAGGTTTTGTTACTCTAATGGTGATCTGTAGGAGAAAGAATGTTTGCCTGCAGAGGAGATAAGACACTGAAACTGCTCCGCTCTTTTACTGCTGTGATTCAGTGGTCAGGAGCTATTTCCACTACTAAAAAGTTGGGGTCCAACAACAATCCTCTGGCAGCCTTAACATCTGACTTCACAATGGCGTCAGACAAAGCCTTTTGCTTGAGATAGATAGGATATGAACTGAAACAATCCGGTAAAGAAAAACATTAAGTCAGAATTCAATAGAAGTGCAAATTTAAAAGTCCCCCCCTCAACATACGTTAATGAATGCATAGTTACAGGGTGACTGTGTTATCTCACTTTTCTTGTGTCATTAACTGAGAAGAGAGTTTAGAAAAAGTGTCCCCACAGAAATCTTATTCATATGTTTTATTATATGCTCCAGCACGGGCACCACTTTAGTTTAATGGTGTGTTGGATGATGGTACAAATTTATAGCCAAAGGTTTACATCACAGACAGCTGGAATGAATAACAATAAATTAATTTAAAGTGCTACAAAAGTGCTCCCCATAGTATGCAGTGCTTATGTGCTCAAGGCTAATAATTTATAAATGCACGTCTTTTATAATCCTGATCTAAAGTCCTGAAAGCAGCTAGTTAAAAAGCAGTCACATGACATAAATTATTTTTATTAATATTTCAAATGCATGATTAGGGTGGGCACCGTGGTCATTATCATTAGATAGCTTTCGTTTATGACCCAGTGCAATGAAGTAATAGCCAGAGACAGAGAAACTAGCTAAGCAATGGCACAACAACGATTGAGAGACTGGGGGCCTCCTATGCTGCTTCTTCTACATGATTTTTGTATGTGAGTAATCATCATGGCTATGGCTGTTTCCTTTTCATTTGCTGGTCTGGTGTGTTTATCACATTAGATACTCCTAAGGCCTAAGAATGAAAATATGTGCTACTGAGTGCAGTCTGAGGCAGCAGTGCTCCTCTGGGTGGTTTTCCTTCCATCCCCAGACAGTGAACACCAGCAATGCATAATACAGCAAGGAGAATGCTCCAAGGATGCCGTGACGACTCCCCTCATTACAGCAGCAGTGCTAATTTGAACACTGAGCTAATACTAAACTTTCATACAAACTCTTGCTTGGATGGGCTAGGTAAAACATTTGACTTGCTTTGAGAGGACACCACCACTTCTGGCTTGATGTTGGGGGGCTAAATTGAAGCCATGCCTCCAGGCAAACAAGTATTTGCAGGAAAGCATTGTGGAGAATAAGGATAATGCCAGGACAGATACTTCCATTTTGGGATGGGGGACCATTTTTTTGGCTAGTGTAATCCAACATCTAGTCTTCTCTAACCCAACATCTGGTTTTCTCCAGTGAAAGAGTATAGTCACTACTAGTGGGAGGGCAAAAGAGCAACCAACTCAAATAACTCGGGTAATATTGCATCTTTTCCCTGATGCAGCTCCAGACATACCTCACTGCAGGGATGTCACTTGTCTTAATACCACCCTTGTTTTCTCCAGACAAATTTGGCCGCCTCTCACTCTTCTTGGTGGAACTCATTTACTTCTTAAATGCAAAGTCATTAAGCTGAGGTTATAGAAGGAGTCTTTCACACCGAAAGAAGGATCATGAATAATTTCTGTGTCTCTCGTTCTGGGCCATTGCCATGCATTAGTCTACATATTTGAATCTTGGACACTTGGAAAAAAAAAAAAAAAGCACCACAAGCAGCCCCATTCATTCAGTGGTTCCTCCAGAAAAGTGAGTGGAGTGAGACACAAAATGGGCAGCAGTATCATCATCTGGTCCCTCCACTCCCTCTTCAAAGGCAAAAAAAAAAAAAAAAGCTTTCTGCATTGTGCAAAATGCAAACTTCTAAGTAACTGTTGGCAATTAATTTATTTTTTTTATTATCACAGACCTCTGCAAACTCATACTCTCTCTCCTCTTCCTTTCTGGCTTTCTTTGAAAGTACTTTGTAATGGAACACATTTTTCCAGAGGTCAATGGGGGCATATTTGCATTTTGATACGTTTTAAATTTTTGCCTGAAGCACGCCACTCAAATGCACTGTGCTAATCAGAAGCAAGTAATGATCTCCCAGATACTTGAAGCGGGTGACTAGGCATACAAAAGCACCTCAAAATGCAAAATTAGTGAGAGAGCAATACATGGTAAAATAAATAAATAAATATAAGAGGGCAATGATGCTGGCAAAAGCAGTTTGGATTTGTAAGCTGAGGTTTCTGCCTGGAATAAGCAGCTAACATGTCTATGTGCACTGCTGGAGTGATGAGGGGATGGAGGGGACTCCGGCATCAGGCGGCTGCGCTGACGGACTGCGGGTGTCTCTGAGCACATCATTTACTTACTCAGATGATGCATAAGCATTTCTGAGGGCTTTTTCTTTTTTTTTTTTTTTTTACACCGCCAGCGATACCTTGTGTGCTGAACAACCCAAATCCAATCTTAGGTAAAATGGGGCAGCCCCCAAAGCATGGGTTTAACTGTGTGGAGGTCTTTTATTTGTAGCACCAAAGGGGGTGGGATACGTGGGAGAGAAAAAAAATAATCAAACAGAACTCAAGCGATTATTTTGTGGATTTGTGGGGTTTTTTTTTTAAGCACAAATATCTTTGACTGACAGAGCTGCAAGTAAACACGAGCCGTTCCCCACCAACCACGGCATTGGGATAAAACCTCCTGATAAGCAGATGTTGCTTTGGCAGCGACCAGCTGGGCAGTGTGTGTGCGCATGGGGAGAGGGATGGGGATGCAGCCAGGCAGAGCGTGCGTGAAGGTGCCGTGATGAATGGGGGGGGTGAGGGGGGGGGAAGGGGGGCTGCAAGTGATGGCAAACCTGTGTGTGAGAAAATGGCATATGAGCAAAACCGAGCTGCTCCGGTGAGTGTTTTGTACGTATTTATAAGAGAAGAAAGCGCCAAGCTGCCAGGGGCAGGAGGTGGAAATAAACTGAAAAGAAGAGGTAGGAATGACCAGGCAATGGTAAGAAATCCAGGCAGCTGGGAAATCATTTAAAGCCATATTGATTGGCTTTGGAGGTGAGAAAAAGCAGATGCACTCAGCTTCTGTGGAATGGCTCCGACTGCAGCTACAGCCGCTTCATTTTCATTATTTATTTATTTTTATTGTAACACCTTTACTTCATGCTGTAAACCCAAACCAGCCTGCACCTCTCTCTGCTTCCACCTCTCCCATCTGCCCCCCCCCCGGAACTGCCATCAAAGCCTGCCCACAGCAAGGCAGGACAGAAAGAGAGAAAGAGAGAGAAACAGGGAAGGAAGGGGATCAATGGTGAAATTCAGTGGTTCTGGCTGTTTCCGGTGCCACAGTGAACTGGGATCCGTCCAAGGTGGCTGGGCAGAACATCAGTAGAACCCATCCATCTCCCTTGAGAGGTGGTGGACCATCCTGGGGAACAGTAACTGGACACTGGCCTTGGCAGCACGGCTACCCAGGAGAGAAGGGTCCACATGGCTGTGGAAAACAGAAGGGGAATTAGATGTGACATAGGAAAAAGAAAGAGGGTAGATATAGACTAGATATTAGGAAGAAATTCTTTGCTGTGAGGGTGGTGAGGCACTGGAACAGGTTGCCCAGAGAAGCTGTGGAAGCCCCATCCCTGGAGGTGTTCGAGGCCAGGCGGGATGGGGCTTTGAGCAACCTGGTCTGGTGAGAGGTGTCCCTGCCCAGGGCAGGGGGAGGTAGAACGTGATTAAGGTCCCTTCCAGCCCACACCATTCTATGAAATAAGGGGGTTTGATATTCTGTAGGGAAATCCTATGTTTTGGGGGAAAGAGAGGGGGTGTTGTCTACATGGAAACACTGTCAGGTGTTGCTTGCGCTGCTCCCTGTGAAGAAAGCCCTGCATCAGCTGGGTCCTTGCTCTTTAGGATACCTTAATTCAGCTGGTCCTTCTTATATTAACCCACTGATATAATTATAGAATTAATACAGAGACGCTGTGGCTGAGATCTTCAAAATATGATCTGAGCTGAGATCTGCTTTTCTGGGAGCCAGATACCGATGAAGGTCTGGCCTAGGTGACTTATCCTCAGTCACAGAGCAAGCCCAATCCTCAGGTGAGGTTTCCCCATCCTCCTCAGATTCAGATTTTTCCTCAATGCAATCAGCTTATTCACCGTGAAAGATAGTTTCAGATCCACAAAATTAAATTCAAACTTCAGGAACAGTTACAGCTAAGTGGTTCAACATTTTCCAACATTAAAAGTTCTCATTTTTCATTTAGAAAGAAGCTAGACTTCATAACAGCCAGGGTAAGATCTGCAGTGTTTCTTTAACAGTTAAAACTGTACTGTTTTATTTAATCTGAAATGAAATTTGTTATGTTTGTTGGTTTTTTTCTTGAAACAAAAATAAATAAATAAATAGGTGCACTCTTGAATTAAAACTTAATTCCTCTCATACCACCTTAGCTACTGTCCCATCCTTCCTGTTTTCTACACCAAGAACCTCAAGTGTAACCACAGGGGGATGCATGTGTGCTTGCTCTGTCCTGAGCATCTGCTGAGCAGCATCTTATTCAACTGAATTATGAGTTAGGCTTAGAGCAGGTCAGAAAATTTCCAGTTTTTCTAAAGAAAATAGCTTTCAGATAGATGGAATTCTTTGTAAAAAATATAAAATTTAATTTTTTTTCATAGAAAAATTAGAATTCTGTTCAAAATTCATTGTACATATCACTGAAAATATATGAGAAAAATAGAGTATAGGGGTTTTTACTGCAAATAAAAAACTTCCATCATGTTTTCAGTGAAAAAATAATCAAACAATGTCCTAACTGGCACTAATTCATGTTTTATATTTGTTACACTGATGATTGTAAATCCACAGTAACTCCCTTGGCCTCTGTGAAGTTACCTTGATTTATACTGTTGTAAATAAGACTGAAATCTCAGTCTTTGTGGTTGGTTCTTGTAAGGAATATCTTTGCCTTCTCGGTACATACATACAGGGGAAAAAAAAAAAAAATCATGAGGCTTGATGGATTCTGGGTCAGGACTGTTGTGAAGCATCCTAACTCCCTGTGGATTCAGTTTCAATATTGCTGGTCATAACATGTCAAAATGTGGGAATTTAAAAGTAAGAACATAAATACAGTCAAGTATTTAAACATAATTTACAATTGTATTTTTGTCAGCTACAATTTGTAAGTCATCAGCGTTATACAGAACACTGTCTCAATTTTAGGTCCATTTCTGCCAGTAGTAAATGAAACATATCCTAAAATATCTTTAGACCTGATGGCAGATGAGTTTAACAGTGTCTTAGCAATACTGAAAAGAGCCTTTATAAATCTTTAGATTACCAGATCTTTAGACCAGTATCTTTTCTCTTTCACTCATTAAAAAATACCCCTTTGTTTTAAATAAAGAAACAAAAATTGCTACAAGATAAGGTGAGTGTCTTACCTTCAGGAAACCACAAGCCATTTCCACAGAAGCCAAATGTAGGCTACGAAGTGTTTGAATTCCCAGAAGTACTTCAGGATCTGGATTATGAGTCAATGGTAGTTGCACTGCTTGGGTTCAAGTGGAGAAATTAAGTATTAATATGCAAATACTACTCGTTTGCAGGCCAGATCATTTCATCTAGAAGTATCAATTGAAATTATCACAACTGTTGTGCTGCTTTGGCTGACAGGTATCAACTTGAGCAGGAACTCTTGCAGTCAGCTTCTAATGCTTTTACAAAGTGGTGCCAAATGTTTAGACCTGATAAATAACTAATTGTGGGCGATTCTGGTTTCCAAGGCAAATAAATAAAATGAAGAAAACAGGACGAGGGCAAAGTCATCCTCGGTGTAAACTGACTGACTTCAGTGGTATTACATCAGAAATAGTCATGGGGTAGGATTTCTTATGCAAACAGTAACACGAATTGTGTTAAACAGAAAGTACCTTAAATTATGCCTTGGGTGAAATAGCTTGGTTAATCCCAAAATGTTGTTGCAAGAAAATTCCTTCCTTTCCACAGTATTCTAGGGGAGCTATAAGGCAAGTTACATAGTCAAACTTTTCCAAGGAACTTAACTTATTTTCTTGTTTCAGATCATCACACTATTTTTGTGAAGCATTTTATTGGTTAATTTTGCTATTCCTCCCCCCTCCCCAAACCCCACAACCACAAACCAAACAGACTTATGAGGTTATTTAATGCAAAACTTCATGTTTTTGTCAGTTAGCTCCTTCACGTGTTACAGAGAATGGCAACTCCGCTTCCCTGTCTGTAAGTGCCTAAAGTAACCTGGCCCCCATTTTAAATCTGCTTGTTTTAAGTCAGGAGATATTGTCCCAGAGTTACCTGAGAACTAATAAAGCTGAAAGAAAAAGAAGTGAAAATGCCCAGTGTAATGAAATGTTGTCATTGTTTGCTTTGAGTCAGCCACAAGTTAGATTTTTACTTTCACTTTTCTGCTCTACAATTTTTAAAATCATATGAGAGAAACTAAACACCAAGATGACAATATTGAAATAAACCCCAGAAGATTTCAGAAAAATCTCTACTATGATTCCCCTCCCCCCCATAGTTGACATACACAGTGGTAAATTTTTTGGACAAAATAATGTTTACTGGCAAGAGGAGTCTGTCAAATAATTTTCAGCCAGCTCCAAAAGCAACACTACAGAAAAAAACCTAAAAATCAAGATTTTTATTATATCTTGCTTTATTTAAGGGCCCAATGTGGCCAAGTGTTGTGACTGTGTCCATTTGTGACTAATCCTAGAGCCTGATAGTTTTGGGTTTGCCCTGCTGCCAAGTGATGGCTTTCTTTCCCAGCAATTGCTCTCCTTTCTGAAGGCAGCAGAGCAGCCGGAGCAGCCCGTTCACTATTCCCTTCACAGCACTTCCACGTGCAAAACAAGAGTCACAACAGTCACCTCTGCTTTGCACCAGAGCCTCTCGCAATGGCGGCAGTGTGAAATACCTCTGAGTAGGGGCAGCAGGAGCTGGGCCTTAATGATTTGCCCATTCCTAATCATTTGGTTTTGTTGATTTCTCTAATTAAATATGCATTTCTACTCCACCATTGTTCCTAATGGTCCCATTGCATCTCAACAACGGGTCCAGAGTTATGAGGGCCTTTGCTTCTGTTCCGTACGGGCTCTTGGATAACTCCAAGTATTAGCCCAGTGCTATTTGGATACATCCTCCTTTCCTCATTGCCCTGCTTCCACCAACCCATTCAGGCCTTCTCCCTTTCAAGTGATCCTTCCAGTTCAGCTTCAGAGGTCTGGAGCCGTGGTTGTGACTATCAGTTGTGTATGTGAAGCTGTTTTATTTGGCCTGTGTGGCACTGTGCCAGGGAAGAGACCATCTGAACAGTGAAGCTGTTAAGGAACTAATTGTGTGATGAACTGCAGTTACAGGGGAGCCTTTACTGTTTGCTTCACCTAATCACATTTGCTACCAAGGGTTTTTCTTGTTTGCCCCTTTTCCGTTGTTTGAATTAGAAGAATACCAGGTTTACACCAGGGGTGGGCTTGGCCGATTGGCTTCCAAGCCTTTATCATTGGCTTGTAGGTCCCTTCATTTGTGAGAAGGCTCAAGCACTGTCACTGTTCCTAGTGTTTCCTTGCTTTCTCATCTCAGACTGGGAGGCTTTGAACTTGCCAGGATCTAAGTTCAGTGCTCTGTGTTTGTTCTGCTTGTGTTGATGAAGTCACTAATCCCTAAATGAAGGGCAGGGAGCTGTTGGGGTTAGCAATTTCATCATCTTTAACAGAGAACACAGAATCCCTCACAACACAGGTGAGTTAACAAGAAAATTATTTCCCTCTGCCTTGCTTTCAAATGTCTTTCTAAGCAGTGGGTCTGAACTGAAACCTTGGGTTGCAAAATACCAGTCTGTGGGAAGAACAAAATCAGAGAAGAACTCCGTGCCACCAGATCACCTTTAATTAGATCATCCTCGGTTTCTTTGCAAGCAAACACACCTCCTTAGGTGTTTACCTAACAGCTAAGCAGCCATACTGCTGCTTGTCTTTGTTGTTTCTACCTGGGGAAGGAGCATTGGTAAAGGGTGGACCCAATGATAAGCTAAATAGTTCCCATCCTCAAACCACAGCTTCAAGTGCCAACCACTTTTCCCCAGCCATGGGTGCCCTGCACCAGAAACACCACCCCAGACAGTTTGTCACTCTGCTTGTAACGCTGCCTTGATGCTATCTGCATGCAGTTGGCCATCATGTTTTTCATTTGAGAGGATTAAGTTGATTTTGCTTATAGACACCAGGTTCAAGTCAACACTGACTCATTCTCAACTAGACAAGCTTGAGGTCAAAACTTTGAGTTTCTCCTGATTCCAGATCAAAACTTTCTCCAGTGTCACTGCCTGCCCCCAGGAAACTCATGCTGAAGCCTGAGCCCCGGCCACAGATGGGCACCAGGGAATGGCATTGTGGATATTTTGCAGAGCCTTTGAAAGAAATAGTTTTTGAAGCCAATCTTATTTAAGTCACTTTCAGGTAACCTTTGCCTGTTACAAGTACATTTCAAATTTGACCTGTATCACTCAGGATCTGGTCCTTAGCTGGTGTGACTATTTTCTCCCTTGCATACAACAGAATTACATTGCTTGCGTTGGTCCTCATGTCCTGTCCCCTTCCTTTTGAGGCCAATGGAAAGTCTCCCATTGACTCTGCTGAGCAGGGAACAAGAACCTGCTAAACTTAAATTGTTTGGGCAATTTCCTCCCTCTTTCATGGTCTCATTCAGCAAAGGCATACTGAAAGCAGTGGACCTGAGCATTAGGAGTTGCACCCTCTCAAAAGCCAAGAGCTTGAAATGGGAGCCTGCACCCAACAGTGAGAGGCAGCAGGCAAAGGAAGGTGACAGATGGAGCTCAATACAGACAGTCAGTCTGACAGATTTGCTACATCCTCCCAAAGAACTCAGAACAAAACTTTTGTCAGCTGGAATCTTATTTACAGCTTCTGTTTTTCTCCTGAAAGGACAGAATAATTCTTAAAACAAGATGAGAATGCAGGTTTCTCCATCTCCTAAGGTGGCCACTAGTAAGAGCTCTGCAAATCAAGTAGTCTGAGGTTGTTAGAAATTGCTGTTTAGTTTCTTAATTCACAAATTTCAGTCCAAACTTGAGGAAGTTCAGCAAAGACATCCTCCTAGATCTTCCACATACCTCCTGTAGGAAGGCAGCAAACTTTCCCAAAACCCAGGCAATTCCCCTTCCTCTCCAGGGCTGCACTCTTCTCAGTGATAAGGTGCAAGATGACTCAGTCAACAGAAATATTTACAAAATAAGATATTATTCTGGGCAATTTTCAGTACTTGGACATCTCAAAATGAAAGGTTTGATGACCAATGATTTGATCCACTAAAAGTGTAAAACAAGGAAATAATTGCAACAGGATCATGAATTGATGCTCATTGACATATCAAATAATAAATTATAGTGGAGGGGCAGAGATGGTTGTCCTTGTGACATCGCACATTAATGAGCCAGGACTGCTCTGCAATTGTCTGTATGAACTATTCTGCACTTGCCCTAACTGTGAAATTTTCAACAAAAAGAGAGATTACAGATGGGATAGAGAGGAAAATTGTAAGAAAAAGTCATATCAGGAAGGAAACCTATATGCTGGCTGGTGGGAACATGGTATCAGTAGATGTAGTCTTTGTTGAGATTGAGCATGTCCAGAGCATTGGAGATACACTGCAGAAATGAACCGATGGCCATGCCACTGCACTGTTGCCAGCTTTGAAGAAATCAGCTGAATATAGGAGGTTTCTTCTCCACAGACAGTACCAACAGTACAAAATGAACGAACATGCAGAGACCCATTTTCCATCCCTGGTTGGTTGTGTATCCCTTCCAAGCCCTCGCATAGCTTGACCTCCTTGCCTACCATACTCCCCCAGAAGATTAGCAGCGCTTATCTTGCGTGTGTGCATGGGCGCATGTGCCTGATGGTCTCCAGCAGGGAGTTACAGTCATTTTTCTAGGCCCTCCTTAAAGGCAATTAGCAGCTACCCCCTTTAACATCAGAGAGCAAATTCAATCATGGAATAACTCTCCTGCAATCGGTACAATTAGCAGGAATGTGCCTGACCCCGGCTTCACCTTCTCTGAAACGCAGTTCCTGGTACAAAGTGTTGCACAGTGTTTGAGAGTGACATGTTATGAGTAACTGGATGTCAGGATCATCGTGTGAAAACAAACAAATCCCTGAATAACTGGGAAGTCTTGAACCAGAAGCTGGCATAATAGAGGTAGAAATAATCCTTATTTTCACGTGTTACTTTCCTTTCTCATGATACAAAAACAATGCTGTGCAGCCCAGCCCTAACCCCAAACACGTGCCATTGCCTGTAATGTCTCACAAAAGCACAGCCAGAGTGGGGGTTTGGTTGTCACTGCAATGTGAAAGCGTAAATCTTTACTTAGACAGAGATATAATACCTGGAATACTTCTCCCTGCTGTCGTAAGGAAAGTGAAAACCTTTCGTTTCCTACATATTTTTCTTATCGAGAAAGATTTTTTTTTTTTAATTTTTTTAAGGACACAACAACAAAATCTTCCGCCTGAGCTTGAACTGTTCCTCTTTTCATATGTAGATATGAACCTTCTATCTTACAGCTGGAAGACTGGGATTCCTAAGAAGTGCTGGAAGCTCGTCAGATCTGCAGTACTTGCATGGTGCACCCAGTCCCGTTCATGCTGCATCTCTGGGAACAATACTCTTAGTTCTTGAGAAGAATGTGGTGATTTGTGAGGCACTCGCTTTTCATCAGAGGGATAAGGAAAAAAAAATAAAATCTAAGAAGGAGCCAACTCCTTAACAGTAGGGGAGCTGAGGTCAAAATGACTAAGTATCTCTCTGAGATAGCATTATTCAATTATCACTCAAAGTATTTGTGAAAATGGTGGATTCCTCTAAACTAATGAGTGGCGCAGTACTCTGTTTTGTCTGAACAATTTAGGGGCTTGTTTGTAAAGTAAGCTGTACCTTTTTACTTAGGAATATAGCCATTTCTTTCTTTGCTTATTTTTGTCCATAAAAAAACCTTGTCTTCCAGCCACAATTGCGCAATTGTAGTCCTTTTTCCCTTATTCATTTTCTTTCTGACTTCCAAAGAACCCTGTGCCCTACCCTGCTCCTTCCGTGACGTATGTACAATGACCTCTTTTCTCTGTGTCATATGCAGTTTAATCCTTTTCCTTGAGCATCATTTGCACAGTAATCCTTTTCCTTCTGTGACACAAGCACAAAACTCCCTTTCCTCCACTGTCACTTGCAGAACAATCCCTCTCTTCCACTGGCACACAGGCAGTAACCCTTTATCTCCTGTGCCAAACACAAAATGATTACACTCGAGCTTGCCTTCAACACAAGAATGACAGTGCAGCCTCTATGTAAATTCTCTAGGAACATACTGCCATCCTTTTATTCCCAAATTATCCAAATATTAACCTTCATCTAATCAGTGAACAGTGTAGACATACCATAATGAAAAACGCAACATATACAGCCCATTTTTTTCCTTTGTTTTTAAGGATTTCTAGAAGCAGTCCCAACCCCAAATGCTAAAAAAGACAGACCAAAACTAGTATGTATGGTTACTTCAGCATTCTTTCCATTACTTTTTTTTTTCATTTTCCTCTCCTCTTTTGGAATAATATAACAAATAGGAACAGCAGAAAGGAATAGAAAACCAGCGGTGAATGAGAACTGAAAACCAAACATAGTCTTTTAAATTGTTCTGACTTGTGTACTTCACAGGAGAAAGATTTTTTTTTAAATTTATTTAAATTTAATTAAAGAAGTTAAAAATGTTTTGACACACTCCCCCCATCCCGAGACAGACCAGTTGCAGTAACAAATCAGAGTGAGGAGGCAGGAGACTAGCGACCAGGACTCTCAGCTTTCACCAACTGAGCAAGTTGCTTTGCTTTAAGCCTTATCCAAACCCAGTGAGGTACCTGTTTAACCAGGGCTTTGCAGCTTCCTCCAGCCAAGAAAACGGTCTGTAGCTTGTCCTCCAGGCAGCCACAGCAACACTGGAAGCTGCTAGAACTTAGCAATGATTACCCTAATTTGATATCCCCTTTACATAGCAGTGTTGCATTTGGTGGTGGTTTGGGCTGATAATGATCCTGTTTATTTCTTTGGCTTGCCTATTTCTACCCTACTGCCACAGCAGGCTTTCAAAACAGGGCTCAATTAATTAAATGCTAAGTCTGACCCTTCGCAGAAACCCTAAATTTAGACCCATTGATTCCAAATTGGTTTTGTCTGCTATTGGAGTGGCGTTCGTTTGCCAGGATTGGCTTGACACTTTATCTTTGGTTAGCCACATGCAAATTTATTGTAACGGGAATGCTGTTTAATATCTCTAGGTGCTCCTGTGTTTGTAATATTCTCTGACAGCCCGTGTGGCTGGTGCATTTGAGGCGCGAGATTTACTGTGTTCCCGGAGGAGCTGCAGTAGGTGCCATGGGCTCCCCGTCGATATGAGCCACAACAGCTGCCTGAACAGAATTCAGGGTGGAAAACCACCACCACATTTTGTGAACAAATACAGTAATTATGGTAATTTTATCACTTTAGCATTTCTCTTGCCTGTGTTTATGAACAAGTGATGTGAGCCAACGAGAACAGCAGCTTCTTGCCTTCAAATTAATTCCTGCTTTGGAATAGCAGGATAGATATGATAAGACTTTCAGTTCAGTATGTTTTCTCCTGCATCTTTTCAGTGGTGCATTACACATTCACCACAATTCTTCACCTCTACTGTCACTTTTATGGCAGTGTTTTCCTTTTCCTCCTCTTCAGTCATGGGCATGCTAATCTTTTGTGTCACAACCAGCACAACCCCTCCTTTATATGGGTCCCCTCCTCCCTGTTCACCCTCCTGGATTATGCAGTTAAAAGAAAAAATCGTTTCAACTACAAAATTTAAAATACTGTAATTGTTGCTGTTTTTATTTCTATTTCTATCAACCACTGAAACCAGTCTGGACCGAGTAATAAAGCAGATATTTGTGTCATGGGTTTTAATGCTGAACGTACCCCATTAACCCCATAGGAGCGAGATCCTTGAATTCTGAATAATTCTGGGAGTAAACTGTAATGAATCAGGGCTGAGATAAGAGCCAGGCATCTTTAAAAAAATCTGGAACATGTTCTTGGCACTCAAGGTTTGTTCTGTGTTGCAAGCCATTTCTGTTCTCCCTTTTTTTAATCTTCCCCCATTCAACTGAATCCCATGGGAAATGCAGACTCTACTTAAGAAAAAAAGGGTTTGTTACAGTTCATTCTGTTATTTTCTGATAATTTTTGTCTTTTTTTTTTTTTTACCACTGAAAATATTTGTACGTAAAGAGCATTTTAGCATTTGTTGGGGCTCATCTGTTCATAGTGCTTATTCTGTACTTGGAATTGTCATAAATCTCACTCTGGTCTCATTTTATCCCTCAAATAGAGCCTTGTTAGATGCAACTCGCCTCGGACATGCTCCTCTGAAATGGCTGCAGCTATACAACATGGTTCAGTGAGCACAATCAGTAGCAATATTCCTGGCACCAGTATGTGTGCTGGCCTGTCCTTACCTAGCAAGCTGTGTGGCCAAACTGGTTGAGGTGTAGGTAGCTGTCTCTTATTAGATCAGCTGCTGATGGAAGCAAAAGACTGAATTTTTTTACATTAAACTATGTGCTTTAAGATCTCTTCCTGATCAGGTACTTGCGAGGCAGAATGACTTCTCTACCCAGAGATGCACAGCTCTGCAAAATAAAAAACAAAAGGAGTTAGTACCCAGTTACAGTCTATCATGTAAACCTGTGGGCGTACATACCACCCTCCTCATGTAGAAAAATATGAGCTTAAAAGAGACCAGCATTTAATCTGGCCTATTGCATAAAAGCAGCCATACAATTATTTTTCCCCATAATTTCTGCATCAGCCCCAACCACTTCTAGCTGAATTGGACTGTCCCTTTCTGAGAGACAACCACCTCTGATTTAAGGGCTTTGACCGATGGAGAACTTTCCCACATCCCTTTGTGATCAATTACAAAGTTTAGTGCATTGACTGCTCACTGTTCTCATGGCTACAAAACACCTATCAACCACCTCGTGTACTGACATAAACCACACGTGTAGCCAGTGATGTAACAGGGCTTTTTACATGGTGGCAAGAGCAAGCCCTGTGCTAGGTCTGCTGACTCAGGAAATGCAGACTTTCAGGTTTTGAGGAGGAACTCGGCCTGGGATTGCTGCTGGTCAGAAGGACTGACACCACCATCCAGGACCCTTCAGTGTTGAAACTTTTGCCCTTACTGACTCATCTTCCCTTTCTCCATCTGAGACCACAAATTACAATATCTCAAATTTAACACTGCTTACATGTTCTGGTTGGAAAGCAGATGAAAATAAATAAATAAAAATGAGAAGTGCACTAGGTGTAACATCCCCTTCTTTCAATGCTAGCTGTGTCACAAGAAAGACTATCAGAAAATGGGCCAAATCCTGAACTGTCGGGAAGTATATGAATATTTTTTCTATACTTTAAGAAAACATGTTCAAACTGAGAGAAGCAGGTATCGCATTAAAAAGATAATATTAAGAGAACAATCATGAGCACATTCAGATGTCTGAAAATGTACCCTTAGTCTGAAAAACAGACTGAACCAACATAACTAGATATAACCAGTTAAATTATTACTGCTGTGTAAGCTGGGACTAAACACCAACAGTTAATGACTGGTTATGAGACATATTCTAGTATGTAATATTGAGCTTTGGTTTTATCACAGGGACATAATAACTGCTAGAGACAAAATACTGAAGAGAGGTAAAGGAAGAAAAGGAAACCATTGTTTTTCAGGGCACAAAGAGTCTTACCTTCTCTTATAGTATCCTACTGAAGTCAGTTTTGAGCAACTAATAACCTAACACTTCACAGGACAGTGTAACGCCACAGCCTGATGATGAGTGCAGGAAGGAGACTGACTGAAGAAATGTGAGCATTTGCAGGGGAGAGGCCTTTGTTTCTTTAAGAGATTTTTTGCATTATAGTAATGGAAAAATAAGTTGTTTCTGATACCTAACATGAAATTGATGAGTGTGCTAGTAAAATCTTGTACTGTAGTTTGGAGATCTTTGCAATATCCAGAAGCATAGTTTCTCCTTTGTCTTTCTCTCTCTTCTTCAATATCTTCTTTTCTCTTCCCTGAGGAAGAATAATTTGATTCTTTCTAATACACAGAAAGTCTTCTACAACCAGAAGAGTTAACTTACAATAAGACCTTTTATGAGCCACAGCCTCGGCTTGACTAAATGTCTTCTGTGCAGCTTTAGCTTTGGTTCATGGACCTGTAAGAACATACTTAAGGCCTTATGGTTTAAGCAGGAGCTGTATTCAGTGCTGGAGAGTGAGGGATCTGTGGAAGCAAGCCACTGACCTGCAAAAGACCTGTAGAGAAAACTACACTGGTGCAAAACCTAGAAGAAAACACAATTGCAGCAGAAACAAGCATGGACATCTGTGGTCTGCCTCCTGCTCCTCATCAACAAGAGCTATAAATTCATTGCCCAAAATTAAAAAAAACCCAAAATAATCCTCTAAAAAAAGACCACTGTAAATAGCTAAGAGAGCTGTTGTTTGACTTATACAGGAAACCCCATTTCCATTTTGTCCACAGAAACAGCAGGAATGGAGAAGGTCTGATGCTAACAGGCCCTGTTCCCATCAGTCCAAGCTCACCTACTTACTAGGAAGGCTTTTGGATAATTTCAGCCACTTTTGGTGTGGAAACACAGAATAACTGAAGCAAAACACTGCAAAACTAAACCGCTGATGTACCCAACCTAATTTGCTAATGGGCAAGAGCTGAGACAGCCAAACTGGATGAACATGAGTGGTGTTCCAGTTGGGAACAGCATGAGTGGTGACCAGTTGGGGTCCCACTGTGGGGGGACCACTTACAGGTTGGGTTGTTCTCAGTGTCTTGTGTGACTGGGGTGAACCCCTGCTGTCTTTCTCCACTGTAGGAGCCAGCTTGTTCTCTGAAGGACCCAGGCTCAGTCAAGATGGCAGGTGTCACACTTCCACTTCTGGTGCTTCCACATATGTCACACCCAAGGACACCACCACTAAACAGGAATGCTGTGGATACTTTTCGGAACCTAGGGTCAGAAAGCTGTGCCTTCACATATAGAAATGCAATGTAGGTTTCTGTAGAGCTGGAGACCACTAAGGAGAGCCCCTGTGTTTTACATTACCTGCTGCAGTAAGAGGTCCATATCTAGCCAGGTAGATGTGTGTTTTCCAAGGAGCAAGTTGCAGTCTGGTGAAGCTCTATGTGGGCTCAACGTTTACAGAAAACAGCAAACAGAAGGTGGCTGTGGTGGTGGAGAGGAATCATGGCACGGTTGTGCATGAGTCAGTCTGGTATCAAAGTATTAGAGAATAAATTGCACTACCC
Organism: Scolopax mira; assembly: GCA_004320125.1. NCBI lineage: Eukaryota > Metazoa > Chordata > Aves > Charadriiformes > Scolopacidae > Scolopax > Scolopax mira. The sequence goes on from BJBW01000847.1 coordinate 18,607, forward strand.
CCAACCTTAAGGACTGCAGATAATGCGCAGCAATGAAGTTTTATCTGTGCCCAAGTACATATTTTTTATGCAGCTAAAGCTACGTCGCAGATGTTCTTCACTGGAATAGATTTTGCCCTTGCTAATCCTGTGTTAATCTGCTGGTAGAGCCGTATCTGCATTATCACCACTGGGCTCCTTGAGGCAAGGAGCCACTGCTCGCTGGGGACACGGATCTTCTGCATGTCCCTTTGCGGAGCTGCAGCTAGGAGGTCAGGCTGGCCTGTGCCGGGGGGAGCACCCCCCACAGCCCCCGTTTCTGTCACCACTACAGTGCTCTGCCAGGAGAGGGAGCTAGGACTCTGAGATTCAGTGGCCTTTGATGTTTTTTGCTCGCAAATCATGAAGGTGTTACAGCTGTCCAACACTAACATAGGCTTTCCTCTTTGGCTGGGGTCATATTCAGGGGGGCTCATGATTTTCCACGGGGGCTACTTACTGCAGAAGGGGTTCGGTTCCTGCTGGATCCCAGAGGACTCTGATGCTCTGAACTGTGTTTTTGAGGCTCTCGGTCACTTTTTCTGACTGCTTCCCCAGGTGAACTCCAATGGGAGTTTGGAGTCAGTGGAAATGAATTGAAGCCTACAGATTCTGCCATCGTGCTATAGGTGCAAAACCACTGAAATGCAACCACCACTGGAGTGGAGGTGGCAACCAACAGATGCATGGCAAGGCAAGCAACTGCTGGGAGGAGGGAAAATTTTTTTGTTAAGGATACCAGGTGGCACACAGATGTTTGACAACATTTCTTTTAACTTGGAAACACATCAGCCTTCTTCCCCCTGCAGTGTATGTGTTTCATTTTGAACAAGTAACTGGCAGCTGGAGAAAGTTATTAGAAAATGCTAAGCCTATGTTCCACCACTTGCAACAGCAGCAGAATTACCTGTTTCCTATTCTGCCCAAGCTTTCTTTCTCCCTTTTTAGATATTGTTGGCCTCAAGTCAAATTTTGCTTAAGTTATGTATCAGGAGGGGAATAAGTGGAGCTCTGAGCTTGTTTAAAGAGCAGAAAAGGGATTTTAAACAAAGCTGGCAGAGATACCAACACAACTATTATCTAGGTTCTGGATGTGGTAGGGCCTGCTGGTAAGAAAACAGGAAGTAAGTGAGAAAACAATTCCTAAAAATGTGAAAACCAGCCAATTCTACAGGGCTCCACTCTGTGCTCAAATGTCTGTAAGCACTGATAAGAGAGCACACGTGATGAGAAAGTGTTGTGTCATTATCAAAGGTCTTTTCAGTCTTATTTTCATTTCAGTTTTCTTCAAGTGCCGGAGTCTGGCAAGGGAAGGAGAATAACCTCATTTCTTCTTTGACTAATGAAATGTGGTCATGGACCTATCTGCTCTCTATTCCTTCAAGGTGGTGGACAGAAAGTTGTGCTTCCCTCCTATTTCCTGGCTAATTTGAAAGCAAGAACAGATAAATTTGGTGATAACTTTGGAGGCAGAAGAGCTCCTCAAGTGATGCTAGGCTCTGTTAGCCAGGAGGTGCCTAGGAGCCAAGCTAGAGGAAAGATTGTTGAATGATAACATAGCAACCACTGAAAATTGTGAATTATGAGGGAGGCTTCTTCATAAGAAATGCATTTTATTGGCTCTGTTATGAGTCAGAAAAAATCTGTGATCTTCTGATTCCCTCAGCCAACGTTACCCCATGGTCCAAGGGGTTGGCCTTGCCTGGTGCCTCAGGGACTGCAGAGTGCTGGGATAGAAGCTGCTCCCAGAAGAGTGGCAACTGGCCACCAGAGTGCAGGAAGTATTTGTTAGCCAGGCCACCGAGATTATGGCTCTTACCATTTCCATCCTTGCAAGGGACTCTAAATGATAAGAATGAATGATGTGGAGTTTTGCATGAAGGAGCTATGGTTGCGACTTCTCATCTCTGCACCAGCCAACAAGTTATTACAAAAATAAACACCTCAGCGGCAGCAGCAGCATCCCCAAGGGCCTATTTACTTCCACTGGCACAAACTAATTCCTGCAGAGGAGCTCAAGCCAAATCCTGCAGAGACCAGCAGGAATCTCTCCAGGCTCTTGCAAAGGCAGTTCGTACACTGGAGAAAACGCTGGGGCTTGGTCATATTTATCGCCATGTCAGTTAAAACATGTTGTCAGTTAACACCTTTTCTAACACAACATATATTTCCTAAAGCTGAAGGAAAGCGAGCCTTTTTACCTCCTTTTATTTTTCAACTAGTTATTCTGATTTACTTCTGAAATTACACAACGTACTAAATGGTGGTTCACAGAGTGGCCAGGGATCAATTATTACCTTTCATGTGCAAACTGATCCTAAGGTATCTGTCAGTCTCTTATAGTCCTGCCTCCAGAAGGGATGCCCAATTTAAGAAAACTGTAAAAATATAAAGGAAACTAAGACAGGGTGACATTCACCTTCCTTAGCTTGCTCTCTAGAAGATGTTTGATGGGTGAGTTTATTATCTGTAGGAAGAATGAACAAGCCAATACACCCTTTTCAAGGTTTGCAGGTGCCTTAATGTAACTTGCTCATTTAATTTGGATCTATATACCTCATGAGAAGGGCAGAAGATTTTCATTTTCAAGGCCTTATTTAGCCATAAAACGTGTATCATGTTAGCTAAGAGCAGGTCTATGAATTTCATTTTATTTGGTGACAGGAGAAATAGGGATGTATATATCACCCTTTCAGTAACTGCTATTAAAAGGTGCATGTTTCATGAAGAACGAGTGTATTCCATGTAATAACATCTTTCGTGAAATAAAATTCAGGGCACTTGTAGTATACGTATATGAAAAGTATCAGTTCACTCATATGTTAAGAGTATGAGGAAAATATAAGCTCCTTTTGTGACTGGAACTGGTCACACCTGGAAAATTAGGATGGATTTTGCTGGTTCCAACAAAGTCAGTAGGAAATTTTCTATGGCCTCAATGGGGCCAAAAAATTCTCCTAGATTTCATACTATTATAGATATTGTACAATTTAGCCACCAAGGTCATTAAAATGCTATAATCCCTAGTGTGATACATGATGGGGAAAAGTACTTACAAAGGTATTGCTTTCTAAACTGGTGTAATTATGGTAGTAATTCCCAAGGAAAAAGTATTGCAAATGCACTTCCAGTCTCTCAATTTTTTTGTCGGTGTTCATTATGGTAGTGATATGCTTGTGTCTAAATCTTGTTGATGGTCTTCCAGAGGGCACTAAAAACCCTAAAGTAAGTAAAGAAAAAATTGGTGATTCTGACTGGCTGCTGAATTGCTGCCTTTTGAGCCCTGTCCCTCAGCTCATAATCTATAATGTTCGCTCTTATACAACACAGATTACTCACTCTTTGTTTGTATTAATCCGCTAACAGTTTGTCTAACTTAAAGGGAATTAGGGGAAAAAAAAAAGCCAGCCCTCTCCTCACCAAGCTTGGATGATTTGGGGCTAACAAGCCTGAGTGAGCTGTCAACACTTTTTGCTGTATTTTCAGTCCTGGTGAAGTTTGCAGCCAGAGTGAAGGCGCCCCGTGGGCGGGCAGTGTGGTGTGGGGCAGTGAGGGACTGGCTTCAATGGGGCTCTGATGACAGTGTGTGGGGCTTGGGCACCTAATCTCATGCAGTGGGTCTATCTGTCATAGAATCATAGAATCATATGGGGTTGGAAGGGACCTCTGGAGATCATCTAGTCCAACTCCCCCACCAGAGTGGGTCTACCTAGAGCAGGTTGCACAGGAACTTGACCAGGCATGTTTTGAATGTCTCCAGAAAAGGAAACTACACTACTTCTCTGGGCAGCCTGTTCCAGTGCTCTACCACTCTCACAGTAAAGAAGTTCCTCCTCATTTTTAGGTGGAATTCTTATACTCAAGTTTGTGCCCATTTCCTCTTGTCCTGTCCCTGGACACCACTGAGAAAAGACCAGCCCCGTCCTCCTGACTCCCTCCCTTTAAGTATTTGTAAACATTGATCAGATCCTCCCTAAGTCTTCTCTTCAAGACTAAAAAAACCCAAGTCCCTCAGCCTTTCCTTATAAGAGAAATGCTCCAGGCCCTTAATCATCTTTGTGGCCCTTTATTGTACCCTCTCCAGCAGTTCCCTGTCCTTGAACTGGGGAGCCCAGAACTGGACACAGTACTCCAGATGGGGCCTCACCAGGGCAGAGTAGAGGGGCAGGATGACCTCCCTCCACCTTGTGGTAACACTCTTCCTGATGCACCCGAGGATGCTATTGGCCTTCTTGGCCACAAGGGCACATTGCTAGCTCATGGTCATCTTGTTGTCTACCAGGACTCCCAGGTCTTTCTCCTCAGAGCTGCTCTCCAGCAGGTCAGCCTCTAACCTGTACTGGTGCAGGGGGTTATTTCTCCCCAGGTGCAGCACCCTACACTTGCCCTTATTAAATTTAATTAGATTTCTCTTGGCCCATCTCTCTAGCCTGTCCAGGTCTCTCTGCATGCTGGCACAGCCTTCTGGGGTGTCAGCCACCCCTCCTATTTTTGTGTCAGCAGCAAACTTGCTGAGGATTCCAGCAAGCCTCTCTCTTTGTTCAGGTCATTGATAAATATATTAAAGAGGACTGGACCCAGTACTGACCTTGGCTGCTCTGTACATGAGTGTTAAATGTGTTTCCATCTTCTCTGAAGATCTCTAGCGTCTGCATTTTATTTTGCTTTGTAAAGCCACCTCCTTTCCACTGATTAACTAAGCTCTCAGATGTTATTTGAACAGAGAAGTGCTGTTATTTAGGCAATAAAACTAGAAAAAAACCCCATCTTATTTGTTCTCTTCCTACAAGTGTGTCAAACTGATGATGACAAGATTTCTGTTCCTGTTGAGCTCCTAGCTTCTTCACAGGTGCTACCAAATAAATACATCACTTTGGATGATGACTTCTTACAACTGTCTGGCAAATTGCAGTGACAGTCAACTCATTTCTCATATGCCTTTATCAGATAGCTAAGAGATTAAAGACTAAGTGAACAACGCCTACTCCAATTAGCTACCAGATTAAAGATCAAATGAACAATACTTACTCGGATTAGATTTGAAATGGTCACTAGGTTCACTGTGATTTTATGTCTCCTCATTAGCCCCTGGAACTATCCTGTCACCAAAATACCACACTGCAAATAGGAGCTCAGTGTCTTCTAAACTAGAAGGAAACCTGCAAACAATAGCACTTCATTTAAATACACCCTGTGATTATGGTGTCTCAAGTGGATTACCAGCTCGGACTTTAAGAAACCATGCAAACTGGTATTTTTTAACTGATGTTCCCAAAGAATTAAAAGCTTACAACACTTACATCTCATGATTTGATAGACTCTTTTGTAGTAAATAAACCCAGGAATCTCTATTTTTCTAACAGAGAATTTAGTTGATATAAGTTGATATAGTACTCTAAGTGTATATAGTACACAAATAGTAATCCATGTTTACAGCTTTTTTGAAAGACCAGAGACATGGGGGCGATTACTGAGCTGGGATTCAAATACTGAGCTGTATTACTGTACTTTAGAATAGATAACAATAACCTGTCTGTGACAGACACATTTCTACCACACTCTTTGGGTTTATTTTTTTTCCTCTTGACTTGTGGTCTCTTGGCTAGTACTGCCAAGAAGCCACCACATTCTAAGCCAGGATCTCCTATATTTACACAGTGAGTGTTACAGTGGCATAATCATCTGGAGGAGGTGACAGGATTTAACCTTAAAAGTTTTGAGGTTTGGTCCTCCAAATAATAATAATAAAAAAAATGTAGTAATGTAAGTTTTCAGCATTATTCTCCAGCCTCTGTTCCTTGCACAATGAAAGAAGTTGTGGTCTAAAGATGACTACAACGTCTCTCTCTTTGGCTTGAAAAAACTGTGCAATCATCATCATTAGCAACCCCCAGCATCTGATTAACCCAAATACTTGGTTAAAGATTAATTACCTAAACCTTCATCTAATGAAAATGAGAAAGTAGACATACCTCAATGTCTTCTCACTTCAAAACAAAAGTTCATTTGTAATGAAGCCTTCAAAGACTTTCAGAAGGGCTAAAGCTGTGGCCTCACTGAAGTATAAGAGACAACCCCGAGGGCCCAGCTACACAGCAAGGATTTGTAAGCTCATGACGACCACGGAGGTGAATAGTGCAAAAAGTCAAGTGCTTAAGTAAGACTTTATGGAACAGAGGGCTGCAGTATGTTTTACTGGTATAAAAGGGCTCAAATCTCACAACTGGTGGCTTTGGTTGCTATAATAACATTTATAATAAAATTAGTGCCCAATACATTAAACAATTTTTTCATGATAAATAAAGTGATCAGTTCTATGAGAAGAACAGAAAACTTGATGGGACATACGATCTACTGGTACAGCAGCAAGTCTGTCATTACTCATGTATCTACATGGGAAACAAGAAAGCAAGAAAAAACAGTGCTTCAAGCATATTCTAAAAGGATCATTGTGCAGAAAAAAATCTCTCAACACAAAATCAAAAGGTTTATAACAGGGAGAGGCAGTGCCTGCTCTGCAGTGACAGCTTCATGTTTATTTATTCTAGAAAAAATAAGAAGGAGATACCGAAGGAAAGACAAGATAATTTTATTCCCAGATCAAATAAAAGAACACAGAGTGTGTTCTCATCAAAGGGATTACTTTAGGGAGAACTAATACAATGAAAGTTATTAAATGAAACAACTTCTTTATAGGGCATCTCACATTAAGGATTTTAGTGTAAGTAATATTTCTGTCAGGCAAAGTGATGCAAGACAAAACAACTTGTAGAAGACACAGAAAAAGGACCTTTAAGAAGGCACTAAGTAACAAGACATGAATATGAACCATTGTGAGAACTCATATAAGATGGCATTTTCTCAGAGCATGCATGTATTTATGGTATTCCGAGATATTCCGAAATAAACACATTCTCATAAAAACATATTCGATTTACTATACTTCCTCTGCAGCAGATTATCCCTTTGCTTAAAAGCTCTGAGAAGCAAGGAAGCAAAAATTACTATTGTCCTTTCACTAGTTGCTTGACTCACATGTCTCTCCTTCCATCATTCTGGAAGCCTTAGGAGCACACCCTCGTAGTGCTGGGCACGAGGTGCAGCCAAGAAGGTAAGTTTGTACAGATACCATGCTTTCTCAGCACATTTACACACATTAGCACTGGAATCAGAGGTAAGAAATGTGGACCTATTGTATCTTTTTGTATTCTGAAATGGACACCAGTGCACTTGAAGACCTACAGCTACATTTTATTATTCTAGAGTCTGAGAGGTCTCAAGGGGTAATTATTCATAAAATGGCTAAAACATGTTGCCTCGGGTGCAGAGTTCTGGAAAGCCATGTCTTCTCTAAGGGTCATGAGAGTTAGAGATGTAAAAGCCTGACTGCATCATCTTGTGTTGTTCCCTCCAGTGCCTTTGCTAGCAATTTATCAAATCTGTATTTATCTTAGTATTTATATATGGCTCCCATTGCACCACTTTGCAATATTCAATTCCTTTATTCTCACAAGGGCCCTATCTAGTATATTCTGCATCACGTCAGATGCACTCTTGAAGAGCAGGTTCATAGCAACAGAAAATGACAGGAATGTAGTCCCTTTTCCTCATTTGCTACTGCACTCACTAGATCCTGCTTCGATTCTCATCTGATGGGACTTCTGTCTTTCACATGGGAAAGATGAAATGAGTAGGAGAGGAGGTGGGAACCGAGTTTGTTACAAGACATGAAGGGGTCAGAGCTGTCCTCCGTTTTCTGCTACTTTCTTCTATGATATTCAGGACTTTGTAGGAACTAGAGAATTTACAGAATATCTCACTGCAATTATTTGGTCAAGTTCTATGCGTTTTATTATTCAGGAGGCTTGACTGCAAAATGAATATGTGCTTTTTGTGCTGAAATATAGTTTTGTTTTCTTCAGGCACTTGCTGAAGTAAGGCCTGCATTTTTTAACCCTAATCTTTTTTTCCCTTTAATTTCTCAATAAAAATCTACTAAAAAAAATAGAAATCAGAAAACCCTAAGCAAAACCACAAACAAACAAAGAATCCCTCCAAATCTTTTGTTTCTTTTCTCATTGGGCAGTTTTTCTAAATCTTTTAATCCTCACTATGACCAAATATTACTAACCCCAAGTGCTGACACACCAGCATCATGGTGAGATATAGAGAAACTGGAGATCTCTTTTCCAGCCCAGCTCTTCTCTGGAACAAGAGATTTTGAATCTGTGTGTTTCCTGAGGTATCGGATAACCCCAGAGAAAGGCTATTAGACTCGAGTACAGAATCAAGAGCAAATTGTGTCAGTGTCTGCCTTTGTTCTTTATAATTCTCCCAAGGAGCACAGCACACGCTAATCGCTATTTCTGCTCATTCTGACTTGCAAATATCATGGATGTCCCAAGTGACACATGGGAAAACAGCCCTGGAGAACTCTCCTACCCTAGTACAGTTTAAATGACAAAAACATTATCCGAGAATAACAGCATGTGGGTTTTGTATGGAAAGTATATTTCTTCTGGACCTAGCCTCACCTCATTATTAAACTGAGAATTCCGAATGTTTTTATTACCAAAACGCCCCACCTTCACTTGTAACGTCAGAACCTGCTGGCAGAAACCACCAATTCTGGCCTCAATGGCTTCCCAGTCATTTGTACGAGCCCTCAGTGAAAGTGCAGTGGAAAAATAAACCAGAATATGAGAAAGCCTGTTAGGACTCTCTCAAAAATTTAGAAAGTTACCTACAAAAAGGGAGATGCAAGCATTGGCCCTTTCCATCTAACCCTCAAACAATCATTCTTTCCCTATCAATTTGATAGTAATAAAAGTTTTGAAAAATGCCTTGCTAAGACTGTGATTTTAAGGACTTGTTGCAGACATTTTCTCAAGAGTCCTAATCCAGATTGGAGGCTAAAGGTTAGGTCTTGCTTACCCTCTGGGCAATTTTCACAGTTCTGGCAGTAGAAAACAGCCTTGAAGTGTTTGTAAAATATAGTGTGCATTTGCATTGTAGAAAATGAGTCCCAAAGTCTTTAATGCTAACATTGGTATGAATGTAAATTTAATAGACCCTCAGCTTTTTCATAACAGCCCCCATACTTTGTCTTTGTGAGTCACAAGAGGAATATATAATTCGATAAAAAACATTTTTACCTTCAAACCATGCAAAGAAGTATTATCATTCTTTTGGAATAAAAAAGCATGAATTCAGAGTTATTTTCCATTTATTTTTTACTTTATTTTTTACACATAACAATATAAGTCTTCCTATTACTCCTATTATTAACATACGGAAATGTTCAACAAAGAAATGTGCTCCAGTGAATTTGACTTGTTCTAAACCACAGATGCTAATTCCAACACTGGTCCATTAGCTGTATCGTTCTCTCATTCATGATTGTAACAGGAATTTCTGGGGATACTGAACCTCCTCTGACCACATATTTTGAAATGAGATGGACAGATTCTGATCTGACTTAAACAATCATCTTTGCAGACTTTGTACTAAGGGTTTTGCAATGCATATAAATGCTTTCATTATAAATAAATGCACCAAAAGTGTATTTAAAAAATCTCTAATATCACACATCCATTTCACATCTTGTATCTTATTTGAACTTAAATTTAATCATGGCAAATGAAACTGGGTAAAACACTTCTCACAAGCTTTGTGGTTTCACACAGATTATTTAAATTACTTAATTTTCTCCTGGACAAACCTGAAGGAATAGGCTAAAAATCAGAGACTACCAAATAGTTTCTTGGTAACATGGAAAGAACTGACCTAAAGACTTTATTATTGTCTTAAGGGCAGCTCTTCTCCAGCTTCATTTTTAAGGTTCTTTCCTCAATCTAGGTAAAGTAATGATGAAAATAAATAAAAAAATTAATACATTTAAAATTTGTAAAGTTTCTGTATTTAAAATATGCCAGTAGATTAGCTTTACCAGTACTTCAAGATACTTGAAAAGTGAGATACAAAGGAAACTAGACACCCAATCTGCCCTGGAAATATATAAGATCATGAATTAGATTTAATGGGCTTCAGTAAATCATAACATTAACGCTACTGCGTGATATTTCACCTTAGCACCAGATTAAATTAAACCCATCTCAGGTTGAAAAATATATTCTCTAAACCTTCCAAGTTTGCCAATAGAGCTGTGTAAGCCATTTACTATGAAGTCGATAACCATATTAAGCACATTTGACTTTTGTTTTCAATAAAGACATGAAACTTGGATGAAATATTTTTAAAAATTTTAGTTTTTAGAATTTAATATAGGAATTTTCAGGACTATGGACTTTCATAGATTATTGTGTTTGGGTAGAAGTTTTAAAATGAATTGGAGAGAATGTTTGGGTTTTTTCAGCTGAAGAAGAATAAACAATTTTACAAATCCCTTTAACCAAAACATCAACCCAACAAAAATCACAAATATGACATGGAGACACAAATAAAAAATTTACAAGTTGTGAATCTTGAATTATTAATAGCTTAAAAAAATTACGAAGACTCAGTAACTTTGTTAGATACCTCTATTTTGCCTGGATGTCCTACCCAGAATTCCTATCCTTTCTTTGAAATATCACCAAAAGCAAAACAAAATTATAAAATGAGCTCACGCTTCTGTTCTGCCATTTATCTTTCAGCATGACTACAAGGTAACTACTTGAAATTGTGGTTGCAGTAGAAGCTTCTGTGTTGTGAAATGGAAAGGAAAAAATATTGGAGTAACTTTAATCCAGAGTATCTCCATTACTTAACATATAGGCAAAGTATCATTCCTAAAGTTCATCAATATGAAAATGAAACCACCTCTTTGGAAGCTTCCAGGTGTGAGCAAGGAAAGAGTTTCATACAATTTTTCAATTGCAATTTGAAGGACAAGGAAAATTGTAGCATTCACATATTTCTGGCATTGAATCTGACTTCAAAATTGCAGAAGGTATTTTTCAATCAAGTATTACACATATCGTTTATAAAGTAACTCCAAAATAGACAATTGTCAACCTGGGAATCTAACAAAGAGATTAAAAAAAAAAATACATACATGTAATAAACCATAGAAAGGTCACAGAAGTGCAGGCACAATTATGTAATATGCATGGTTAGGAGAAAGATAATCCAGAAATTCTTAGTTGTACTAAATATAGAGACTCAAATGGGAGAATGAAGTAGAAAACAAAGCCTCCAGGACCAGATTGGAGTGAAACAGAAAATTTCCTCAATCCTCAGCTTCTGTTCAGAAAGATTGGGAACGTGTCCTGGTGCCTCTGAGCATCTTTGGAGAGTGCTCTAAAAGCAGGTATGTTTGGGCATGGAGATGGTAATTCCTGCCTCTATCTGTGTGGGCTCTGGCTAAGTTTCTTGTCCATGGTGTCTCCCAGGAGCCATAGATCCATTCCTATCCTTGCTGGAAGCCGTCGTCACTTAGGGAGAGTCATGCAGAGATCCACTCTTTTCCCCTTGGTATCAGTCCTGTGTGTAATTAGGCAATACACAACAGACAGAAAGAGAAACAAACTCAAACCTGGTGGGGAGATTTTCAGCTACAGTGGAAAAATGTAAGAGTCTCAGAACATAGGTCTGCATGTCCACGTGCCATTTCTGAGCAAACACTGGACTGGCAGCCACTTTCTTGGATGAAGCAGGCTTCTTTGGGGTTTGCAATTCCTGCAAGGCTGTGGAATACATGCCTTCCTCTGCAGCAGGACAGCTTTCCTGAAACAGCCTCTTTCCAAAGTTTTGAATGATTGGATGTGGGAAAGACAGCATCACTATTTCGTAAACTTTGGCTAAAGGAGGTTGTCAAATAGCCATAAAGGAGAATTCACTGTTTCTTATTTCTAGTAGAAATAGGGCAGTTTCTTCACTCTGCTTCAGAAAAGGTGAATCTTCTCTGGCAGAGAGGGAGTGAGGAAACGGGCAGAGAGAACAGAATCATAACAGCTGACTGTGCAATTTATGGCATGATTTTTCAAAGAGAAGTACCCTGTCTGTGCAGACTAAAGACACTGCCAGCAGTAGAAACAGGCAGCTATTTTTACACTTGGAGGTGCTGGTGACATTTCCCACTTGAAGCTAGGGACAGAAATGTGGGGTGGAAAAGGAGTGGTAGAAGTATTCCCCAACATGTTTAAACACCGTTTCCACCACACTAGGGGCAGGGTCATTTAGGCCACTTACATTTGCTGCAACTGGGCATTTGGTTTTAGCATGTTCTGAGAGTTCATACTGAGAATTTCCATATTTGTTTTCATGGTATGCAGATGACATCCCATTTTTCAGCTGTCAATACATGAGTGGTGAATTTGCACTCTGGCCCATGTAGAAGAGACATATCAGAAAGTGGATAACTTGTGCCTTTGGCAGTGCAGCACAGCTTTTACCATGTGGTTCACTTAGTAGCCGGACACTGGTTTTCAAGAGCTGCTGTAATTATTCTTTATCCTAAAAATGTGGTGTCTTTTCCTACTGTCTTGTTGGGTACAACAGAAAAGGTCATTACTCAGGTTTTGCCTTCAGAATCTCAATAGTTCATAGCAGTAAATAAAAAATAATTACAAGAAACAAAGGGAAAATCTCAAGCAAACCCCATAATTATTTTCTCCCACCCAAATAGCCTTGCTGACATTTGGAATTTCCTCCTACCATCAGGATAGCTCCTGGATTTCCTTTCCTCTTGTACAGTTTAAGCTTTATATGGTTTTTATTGTGCATGCAGAGCAGAAACATCTGCCTCTGCTCCCTTGTAAATGCTCTGTAGTAATTAGAAACGAACTGACAATAGAGTTGGCAGTTTCCCAGTGAGCTCAAAGATGGGAACTGGTGGGAGAGTTTGTGGTGGGGGCCCAGCTGGTGAATGCTGTGACCACACTGGGCTGAGAGCAGTGATTGCGGGGGCAGGCAGAGCAAGCCAGGGGGAAAGGTGGCTTCATCCAGTTCAGAGACAGGAGCTTGGGCCCTGCTCTATCTGTGTGACAGAAAGCGTACTCAAACCATAGTCATCATACTGGAAATTAGGTGTCTGTTGGTCATGTAACCCCTTTTTCACATACCACCAGCCACAAACTCAAAGCAAGGAAATCCAAGAGGCTGGCTAAGCTTTGGGCAAGTCAGGATGGTTATCATACCAACTGATCGTCTTGTAGTATCAACCTTGATTTAGGGGGATGTGTTTTTTGTGAGACACACAGACAGCAAAGCATGTGCTTGACTTTAAACCTGGGACTAAATCCCACTAAAATACTGTTTAGGACACAGAATAGTTACCATGAGCAGTCCTACTTAAAGACGGAGCACATTTAGAGCAATAATGTACATAGCTTTTAATAAATGCAGGCAATGAGACCAAGCTGAATAGCAGTAATTGTGTTTGGCCAGGTGTGTTCATGCAGCTGGGTTATAAGAAAGATCTAAATTTAGACAAGAGCAAACATAAACATACACAATATGTAGCAAGTTTTTCCAGCCCGCTCGTTTATATATGCCATGCTTTTGCTTCACTCAGCATCCTGCTCCCATCCCAAAATGTCAATTTAGGTGTTGCTGGCTTTTGTTCTTCACTGGAAGCTCTTAATTTTCAGGAGGTGCTGGAAATGATCTATTCAAATTTGTCTTCTGCCAGGCATCCATACAATGGGGGACTTCAGCAATGGAAATAGTGACCCTATTCTTATAACTTCATTACACAGACCAGCTCAAATACAAATTGCAAGTGAGGAATTCCGAAGTATACGTGCATGCCAGCATCATGCATTCAGAAAGCCAGATTTAATCTTCCAAGAAGATAAATCTGGTTTATAATTTTCTTTAAGAAACATATGTTTGTCTGGACTTTCACAACCCGTACAAAAACTGAAGTCTTCATAAGAGAGGGAAGGCTTCACAGATCTAGAGAAAAAAAAAATCAAGGCCCAGCTGAAACTATCTTGACATCTGAAAAATGAAAGAATGAACTGGGAAAAACAAGACTATCTATATTGTAAATATTCTGGATTCTTTCCTGGAAGGGGAAAAAGGAGTTTAAAAAACCCTCTTCTCTAGATATATGTAAGAAGTTGAAGGTTTTGATTTGGTCAATTACTGGCATGATGCCATAAATTACAAGATTCTTCAACAAGCGAGATTATCCAACACTAAGATCCTGATATATATGGTTATTTAGATCTGAAGTCTTGATGAAACCAAAGGAATTTAGGATATAGTCCTTAATTCAGTTTAGATTTACAAGGCACGACTCTGAAGAGCTGAGAATTCATCCTGTAGACAGGTAGTTCTGGCATTGTTCCAGCTCTTGTAAAATTTGTGATGTCTTTTCTGAGAGGTCCAGAAGCCTGTGCAGTTTCTGGGAGTTCATCCTTTTGAAGATACCTACTGCAGTCACAAACGCAGCTGCTGCTCAGACCCCACTGGAAGAACAGGCCCCTCAAAAACAGTCTGCTGATAATAAAGCCTCTGTCATAAATGGGGGTTTAGCTATAAAGTGCAGAAATGGTTTGAACATTCACAGCTTTTACCGTCTCCTTCTACACACCCAGTACACACAGTTCCACAATATACCTTTCAGACGAACAACAAACGGTGCGCTCTGTTTCTCAAAACCCACTATCTGTGCAATTGCCTTCATTATGAAATTTTGTTGCATTTGGACTTGACATAATGATGACCGTCACTGACCTGTCAGCACAGATCAGAGCAAATCATATTCAGCCTGGTAGGTAATTGGGCTTTAACCTTGCTCCTGTTTCTGTCCTATTTCATAATACGAACAAGTGTCTCAAGACCTGACTTGGAGGGGTCCTAATAACCAGACCTCCATTTTCAAAAGTATAGAAATTTTGTCAGTATAAGACAATTACAAGTAGACAAGAATTTAAAAAAATCAAAGGAATTAATGTGATGTATATGCCACAGACTGTAGTTTAATTTTTGAGAGACAAACCTATCTGCAGCATTTTTACAGAGGCATATGAGAGATTTTTAAAGTAATCAACAGAAAGGGAAGGTGTAACTTCCTTTCAGAACATCATCCTGTATCATTAAAATCACTGTTGGAACAAGCTGGTGTTTTCAAGCTGCTCCCTGCCAAAATGCCTAACGTGTCCTATTATCTGCACCGGTGTGTGCTGTTCTTCCACAAATCAAAGCAGGTATTCAAAACTGGACACATATGAGTAAAAAGTAGAATCATTACATGCAGTATTTTCTGCATGTTAATGGAGCAGGACCTGAATATGGCCCAGGAAGTATTTTCTGTATTTTAAGATCAGAGCACTTTATTCTTTTGGAAGCTATTTTTGGGTGCTTGTTTTTTTGTGCAACATAATATTCTCAGGTACGGCTCAGAAGATAGCATGGTAAGGTATAGGAGTGAATGGATCTACATCTACGTGGGTTGGCTAGATATTGATCATGTCTTTTGGGAATATGCAAGAAAATAAAAGAAGGATTTTCCCTTTTAAATCTGTGATAGGAATTATACAATCTTGCCGTGGAGCCCCTAGCTGGCTGTATGTGCTGCTTTGTTTCCTGGAGGGAGAAGGATATAAAAAGTGCAGATAACAAAACCTAACTAGAAGGGTAGGCCTCTTAAAAGTATTCATTGTCTGGGGAAAGAGGGAGGAAGGAACTCACCTGACCTTGACCACCCAAGCTTTTAACACTCGAAAAGACTTTCAAAGCTTTCTGAGGGAGATTTACAGCCGTGAAAGGATGCTGGAATTACACCGTGGCAGAAGGAACAGAACTTGCTTTGCTTCATCCCCTCCCCCCAAAGGACCCCTCGTTTCTGCATTTTTAGAAATTTAAATACATTGTTTTGGGGCTTGATTGACAGAATCAAAGGAATTTCTGACTTAATACTCTCAGTCAAGATCTTCCTCCAAATTTCTAGCACTTTTCTTACACTGGCTGCCTTTGCTGTGAGAACCAGTCTTCAAGTCCCAGCTCTGTGCCCTCTGTAAAAACAAACCCGTCACCCAGGGTCTGTGACTGGTGCAATTGGCACTTTACAGCTGTAGTAAGTTCCTAAAAGCCCTTTTCTTGCTGATAAAGGTAGCTGTTATGGTCAAGCTACAGCTCTTGCACTTCTGGACTCTTGTTACCTGTAGCAGTCCAGTCTGGATGACTACTTACTAAAATACACCAATATTATTGCTGGCTCTAATCCCAGAAGGTCTAGACAGGTTAGAGACCAATTGTACCCCACAGTCAACATTCACAATATCTAAATTTTGTACAATATTATTGTTTTGCAAATACATCCAAATAGCAGTAACCAGCTTCCAGCAGCAGTGAGAGAATTACTCCACTCACTGTGGATTTCCCTTGGAGCAAGCTCGACCCTCCTTTCAGACATCCAAGAAGAGCTGTTTTTCTCAAAGACTTCTTGAATAAGAGGGAATATACAGACAAAGCTCCTTGCATGCTCAGCATCTAAAGATCCTGTTCCAGTTTTAATATACACAATTGCAGAACTATTCTGGTGGAAAAAGCATTTGTATTTGAACGATCTTCGGGGTTTTAGGGCCTCAGGGTACAAGCAAATGATTCAGTTCCTCAGAGAACATATCTCTAACAGTTTCTTCCAGTCAGAGGTGCCACAAAACCAGAAGAAATAGTGGCCTTCCAGTACCTGAGGGGGGCCTACAGAAANNCTGTTTACAAAGGCCTGCAGTGACAGGACAAGGGGCAATGGGTTTAAACTGAAGAAAAGCAGATTTAGATTGGATATTAGGAATAAGTTCTTTACAATGAGGGTGGTGGAGCACTGGGACAGGTTGCGCAGGGAGGTGGTTGAGGCCCCTTCCCTGGTGAGGGCAACCTGGTCTAGTTGGTGGTGTCCCTGCTGACTGCGGGGGGGTCGGACTAGATGACCTTTGGAGGTCCCTTCTGGCCCAGATGATTCTATGAAATTTTTGTTTTCACACATCAAGGAAATGATTAGAGGCTGGGGCAGTTTCTGTCAGGTGCAACTCCCAAAGGGGCCCTGAGCTACGTATCTCTGTGGTGGGCGGCGTGTCAGATACTGTGCATAACTTCTTCACAAAGTCCCAGACTGTCATACCATGCTCCTGCCCAAAGAGAGGTTTTGGAGTGCTAGGATCTCTGAATCTGTTTTGAAGTTCACAAAAAATCATGACAAGCTACAGGAATGTGATCTCTTTCCTTCTCTTCTTTCTCTGCTATGATGTGTTTTAATCAACGTTCTGGGGTAGACCAGTAGAAAAACTCTGAGCACAAGCCTCTGTGAAATGGAGGAATTGGGGATCGGAGCTTCGTAGCTGACTCCTGCACTTAGGATCTCAGAACAGAAGGTATGAGTGTGTTCCCCAAGTTTTGGAATAAATTGTAGAAATTTATTTGCAAACTTTACAGCTAGGATCTTCCTCAGTTATTTCATTCATTGTTTCCTCTTTACAATCAGTATTCATTTCACGTGTCAAGTATTAATGTTACTCAAGTGAAGATGACACGTTCATAACTCATACAGCTGTTTTTCCACACCTGACACAGAATATAATGCCCCATATCAGTGCTCATCCACAGCTGTATCACATAAATAAAAAAATAGACTGTGAGGAAAAAAGAAACAATGACTGAAAAAAAAATTCAGCTTTCTAGCCACAAGTTGTTGTGTTCTTAGTAAAGCTGTGATTCTGTTAAGCACACTTGTGAGAAGTTATTATTTCGAGATTAACTCTTTCTCAGGGTCTTTTAAAATATCTGCCAGTTCTGAGACTTTAGAAGAAAAAGAATTAGCCACTGTTTATATCAAACCTAGCCAGGATCAAGGCTGTATGTTTTTGTGGCAATTACATTAATAAATACCCTGATCCCAGGGCAGCACTGGCCTTTGTTTATCATGTTTGTGAACACATAAAATAGGGAACAGAAAGCATGGTAATGATCACACTCCACCAGAAAGGAACCAATATTTGCCAAATAGATCAGGGGACATCTGAAATTGACCTTTTTTTCAAACTTTCTCAGGGTCTAACAAAATAAAGAAGGCAAAAATAAATACTACTAAAATTCATTTACTTAAGGGAAAATAAAAGGTTTATGAAAGTCCTTTCTGTTCCTTGTTCCTGCTGTCTGTTACAATCTATTGAGGGACTGTGACAGCATTTAGGAATTTAATGCCCATGGAATAGAAAGTTGTCACAGGTTGATGGGCTCCTGCTGCTAGATAGCGTCCACATCATTAATCATGGACACTTATCTCCTTCGCCTCACAGGAGAGCCTGTAGTGACACTTGCTCACTGTACAGTGGAGGACACCAAAAACTATAATCTACCAGTGGTAAATTTACCGTGAGATTGTGACAAGAATCATAGACAAATACGGGCTGCCTTGCAGCTCAGGAGCACATTTGTCACCCAGCGATGATGACTTTGGCTGACCTCTGGCATTCCCTACGCATCCCCACTCCCACCTGCAGGGAGCACCTCCACTCGCCCACTTGGCCTCTGCGTTGGGAACCGCACAGGGTGTGGGCAAGGGCTGGTCCCTTAATTGCCCCCGGGCAAGCATCCGGGTTTCCAGTTTGATCTGATGGGCCAGTAAAAACAACCTTTTGAATAGAAAGGAACTTTTTTCTTTCCATTAAAAAAGCTCTTCGCTTTCATTTGACACAAAAGAATTTTGCGTGAAAATAATAATTTACTTTATTTTCTTAAAGACATTCCTGATGTAATTAATAGAAATGAAAATGAAAGGCTAATTTCATGCTGCAATCACAAGAAAGAGGTGGAATGTGAGGTTCTAATTCTTCTTAGACTCAGTATCTCAAGCATGTGGAGAAATAGAAAATGACTCAAAGATGCTGGAAACCCAAATTAGCTGAAGTTCTAAATAGGACTTGAGTTTACAAGTCCATTTTCAAAAGGCCATTGTAACTAATGTAATATAAAATACAACTATTAGCATTTTCTCTTCAAGCTGTCCAACACTATAGGGAGATCTCTTAAATATTAGTCTTATCAGAAAAGAAGTAAAAGACAGTTACTCTCCTTATAATCTGACAATCAAGTAACTTCAAAATTTGGGAGACGTACATAAAACCCCAGCATCTACACAAACCAGAGCAAAAATCTGAATCACATTCTACCAAGCCACCAAGAAAAGATGCAAACAAACACATTAGAAAAATTCTGGGTATTTCTTTGGCACTAGCTAGAACAGAGACAGGAACCCATTGCATAACTTATTCATCGTAAGGGAGAGAATAACACCAGTGCCATCTCTTCCCCCTCTGGTTTTTGACGCTCATCCACAGATTTTTTTAAAAGCCAAATTCTTTTGGCAAGTGCAATATGAACTCTCCAAACAGGATGAGTTATCATAGTTTCAGCAAAGATAAGATGGTTAAGAACAACAAAAAAATAATTATCCACTTCTACATCTTATTGGAGGGAAGGTAGATGGCAGCATCTTTTGTTTCTTGAGATACCCAAATCAAACTACTTTTACACAAAACATAATCAGAAATTTAAAACAACTACATTTGAGTATTTGTGAGAATTTTCCCAAAGGAGGTTGGGCTAACTATCACCTGTCAAAGGGTTTTTTTAATCAGTTGAACAAGACTTGATTCTATCTTCAATAGTTTCAAAGTTCCATTGTACTACTCACTGCTTAATGAAAAAACCCCTACACATCAAAACAATGTAAGCCTAATACATTAAATAGTGGTGTTTGGTTTTCTTCTAGAAAAGACTATTTTTGCAGGTGAAACTTTTCTGTAGATGGCTGAGAATTTGCCTTGGACACTTCCCATTACGTGAACCAGGATTTCCAGAAGATCTGGAGCACTACTAATGAAACACAACATACTTATAGGCAAACAGTTCTCTTGATACTTGCAGCTCATACCAATGGCCTGGCCAGTGTTTTCTTTAGTTTATTTGGAACAGCTTTTGCATTCAATAGGCAGCAACTGGACATCTTGAATACCAAAGATTATGTAATCTCAAAGGGAGTGATGTTTCTCTTCATTATTTTCTTCTATATAGCTTTTACCTGTTTGTGTGATCTATGAAGTGTCCCACAAATAGCAAAAATAAGCCAACCCTTAATGCTTTTTAAAACAGAAAAAAGATCATGTTAGATGACTGTTTTAACATATGAAAAGAAGAACACACTGATGAAGAAGAAGTGCTTTGAGATTA
Source organism: Scolopax mira (assembly GCA_004320125.1). NCBI lineage: Eukaryota > Metazoa > Chordata > Aves > Charadriiformes > Scolopacidae > Scolopax > Scolopax mira. The sequence continues at coordinate 38,806 of BJBW01000847.1, forward strand.
TTTTGCTTACAGTTACTGTTACAAACACTGTAGTTGGGATTTTGATCCCGTTGTGTCTTAAAATAGGTGTAATTTTGCCGGGTTAATTTGGTTATATTGAGACATAACTGAGGTCAGAACCACATCTTGATGCTGTTGTGAGTGAATAAAGGATGAATCAATATTAAGTTTGTTCCTTCCATGTTTGTGGTTTTTTTTTGATGGACTGTAACAATGAGACACCAGTGTGTTACTATTATCCTTGAAAATGAAAACTCGTCTTGGGCTTTGCATTTCAGATCTTTTGATATTTTCACATAGTTTCTCTGCAAAGATATGCATATCAAAGATGAAGGGGAGCAACAAGATATTGTTCTAGCTGAGATGCTAACAAAGCTGATTCATGCAATTTATTTTTTTCCAGCTTTGGCTTCATAAAATTCACACTGCTTGATCCTAATTTAAAAATGAAGTAAACTCAGGGATACCAGATCACAGAAATAAAAGATCCTTTTTCTTTCTCTCCATAAAACACTTAATTCTTTGCTGCATAACATAAAAGAAAAACATGCAAACCACACAGAAAAGAAAAAAATATAAAAAGAAGGGGTATATTCTTAGGTGATCAGTCAGACCTGATCAGCTATGATCACTTAGATGCAGAATATATCTTAATCATGTGTGCCATTTGGTATCTGTATTAATGTATTACATAACTAGAAGCAAAATGAGTGACCAGAGAGAAATCTTCTTTATTGCAAAAATGGAAATATTTAAGCAGAAGATAATTGTCAATCTTTAAAAAAAAATTGAATGTTTGGTTATGAATTCATTTTTGGGTTACTAGAAAAATCCTAGTAATTTTCCTGAATTTTTCACTACTTGTAAGTTTTTGGACATATTAACCTACTGCAGGTATGTTTGTAACTTCCCCCCGTGCATACACACTCTCATGGAGACACTTGTTTCTTGACACAGAATTAATTTGAAAGATACGCTTTACACATATTAGCCTGTTTTAATGCCAGGCGTGTTGTAAACCTTTATTAGCAATTATGGGTCAGAGTGGTAATGTAACAGTTAAGGAAGAAAGCAGAAATACTTGTTCACCTTAAATTTATTTCAGGTTTAGTAATTTTTCCCATGTTTGAGTTTGCCTCTCTTCATCTTTCAAACCCACGAATGAAACCTAGAATTAGTGCACATGAATAACTTGATGTAACCACATACTGTATGTGAAAGCAGAGCCCAGGAAGAAAGAATAACATGACACAAATACACCTGTCTTTCTGACTTCAAATGTCATGTATTCCAGTGGTCTGAGAAAATGTTTTATTTGTAGTGCCTTGCTCTGGTAGCTATGCGCTCCTATATAATTCCATTCAGTTTCTTAACCACAAAGAATATACTGAATCAAGGAACTGCTGATGTTTTCTTTCTCATATTTTATTTATTTTATTTATTTTTGGTTATTTTCAATTATTTTTAAAGATTAAAATGTGAGATATCAATAAACTCTTACCATAATTTGGGATTATTATTATTTTTTTCTTTATTATCTTCTGTGACGTTTCTTTGCTCTCAGGTCTAAGACAGCTTGTGAAAAGCAGCAAAGCTACAACTCTGGAGAAGGAACAAACACAATTATCCATTCCTTCTGTCCCCCTATTTTGAGCTCTCCCCCCAATATTTTGAGCTCTGTAAACCATTTGGAATATTGTCCCTGCACTGAGTGCTCTGGCTTGGGGTGACGGGTGAAGGAAGTTAGTTCAGTTTCTGTCTATTCAATTAAAACTCATAATTCTATCTGTTTAATCATGGCTTCTGCTGAGATATGATCTTATATTTTTCTCATACCCTGATACTAATTTTATAAATCATTTGAAAAGTGAAGAAAATACACTTCCTAAACCCTCTGGATTACAGAAACCCCTAAACAGACAGAGGTCTAGAAGTGATCAGGATAAATCTTCCTTTACTACTCAGATGGCAATTGGGTAAACTCCACCTACTTCCATTTATCTTCTATTGAAATACTGGTGCATTCTGTATGCCAACCTGCTGGACATGTTGGGTCAGCATCTGCATTTCAGAAGGGATACTGAAAAACATTAGGAACCATTTGGAAAAGAGATACTGGAATGACTAAAGTATATAAGTATGCATTAGAGGTATACAGAGAGGTAGCATGTAGAAATAGAAATCTGGCTAACTCTGATTACTAAAAGTAGAGCTTTTAGACTTAGAAGATAATTAACAACTTGATTGATTTACCTAGGAATGTGGTAAATGTTCAAGTATCCAAAGCCCATAAATCAATATTTGGTGTCTTGCTACGAGATCTCTAACAGGTTAAATGCAACTTAATGCACTATTGAGTGAGATTTAATAAAAGGGTCTCAAAATGCAGCACTGTGATGTCCCTCTGGGTGTAAATTTATATAATTCTTTAAATTGTTTGAAAGCTGTGTCCATCTAATGTCTATTCCAATATTCACAGAAGAAGACACAAACATTTTGTGTATTGTCAGGCAGGTGCTCAGCAGAACTGATCCCCAGCCTCCAGGTGCTACTGCAAGACAAACCAGGTGACAAATCCTGGTGACCACTCCTGAGATTTGTTTTCACTAGAAAATCAAGCAGTCCTAGAGGAGTGTGACTAACTTAGTGTGAGGCACAACATTCAGTCCAGAGAGGTAAAAATTTCATTTAACAGGGTGTAATTCAAAAAGATCAGATGCAGCATCACCAGCAACAGCATTTCTCATACTTTCACCAGACTCCCAGGCAATCAGAACCCCAGAGAATGTAGTGCATCTCACAATATGTGATTGATTTCAAAGTTTAAAAATTCACTGTTTGAGAAATCACTGCTGTATAGCCAGGTTGGGGTAACATATCACATGAGTGTTCCAGGTCCATCTCAGCACAAAGTTAAGATTGATTAAATTATTTTTTCACAATAGCAGGAAAGAAGATAACTTTTTAAACAGCTACAGCTATTTCAGGAGTGAATATGTGAATGAAGTTATAGAGTTTGGGGCTTTCAAAGACACCTGGGAGAATTTATAATTTTAATTTTATGTGATTTCTGCAGGCTTACCACTTTGGAACCCTCAGTCATGTATAGTGAAAAACTCACCCTATATCCTTTAAAATACTTACAGTGATAAGAACAGGTTTTATTTTATACAATTTTTTTATGACCCCCAGTAGTGACAGGTATGAGGAAGCATGTCTTTCACAGAAACCCTGTTGTGTTGGATGCATGCAGACCTCCATAAAAACAGTGTTACATGTTCAAATACTGAAAATTTTTGACATCTTATCTGTTGTTTTCCTGGGAGACCAAGCTCACTTAAAATACTCAGAAAAATATTTACTTTATCTCGAGGAAGATTGTGCCTTAAGGAATAAAGATTAATATGAAGTACCCATAATCTGAAGCTTTTTTGTGAAACCCAGTCACATTTGCATTTTTCCTCTGTCAATTGATACAGGGATGCTATGTAGCATTTTAAGTTTGCAGATAATTGAAGGGAAATAACCACAATAATGAAATCACTGCTGGATTACATCCTGATAGGTGACAAATCAATTCATTTATGATATGTTCTTTGTCATACTGAGCCATTTTATTGTGAAGAGGAAACCTCTCAAATTAACAAAACTGTTAAATCCATACAGTCTCATGTACCAAATAGCACACCATAGAAAAAAGTATCAATCATTGAAAAAATAAAAATGATAAATGCCAGCAGGAGATCATCTGGGAAAAACAAATCTTGCTTTTAAGAGGATTATACTATAACAGTAATATACCACAATATGCATAAATGGTTATGACATCAGTATTTATGTATCTATATATATACACACACACACACATATAGATATGTCCACACACTGATGTTGAGAGCATTTTATTATCTGCTTTGTATTGCAGTGGTCCTGTAAGCAGGTACCAATTACATGGCATACAGAAAAAGCACGGTGAATTCCAGTTGCATCACAATGTTATTTAATAATGTTTTTGTGGTGCTTTTTCTTTTTAAATGAAATGTGATTTAACACCAAGAAATAAAGCTGTTATTAGGTACCTTCTAACATGATTTAGCTCAAATGGAATTTTGTAAAATTGCTAAACTTGCATAAAAGAGAAAGAGATTAGAGAGACTTAAAAATTATGTAATAATTTATTCACTCTTCTCTCTCCCTCCAGCCTGTGTACATTTCCAAAAGACTCACTCATGTTGTGGTCATAATGAAGCTGCGACTTTAACCACCGTGTCAAAGATACTGCACAGACAACCCTGGCAAACATAGAATACAAAAAGCTCTAAAGCAATGACCTTAATATTCACAGTCTCCTTAGCAATCCCACCACTAAACATCCAGTTATTTGGTAACAGTGAAAGAAATATTTTTTTTAATTTATTTTTTTTTAAGACAGTGCAAAGCACCAGGACACAAACCTGGTGTGTGTCTAGGATGAAAAGCTGAAAGGACATATCCCGAGAAAAACAAAATTATTAATTACAGAAAGACCTAAACTGTCTAGCCAATGAATCAAGATTAACTCTTAACTCTTTAAAGCGTGGTTAATAATTTGCACTTTGAAGGCTTTCAAAGTACATGAGGCAGTAGTGCTAGCTGATATTTTTCTAAGAACAGCTTTTGTTCTTTAAACAGTGAAAAAAAAAGCTTTTAGTTCATTAATTTCAATACTTTTTCCAGATTTTTAAATTTTTGCAATTTTGTATGGTGGCTTTTCAGTTTACCACTTCTTTTTACTGGGTGGGTGGACAGACAGAAAAAGGAGAATAAGGAATCCCAAAGCTCACTCTCAATCCTGACTGTACTTCACAGTTGAATAAATGATGAAACCTATTGAAACTTGCTCAACTTTTAAAAATGGAGATAGAAATGTCTTGGGAAATCTCCATACCTCCATTGTTCAGGCATCTTTGCTTAGATTACTTCTCAATAAGTGACCCGAACACCAGGCTCACCAGCAGTGTAAATCCTGCTGGCCCAACGCGCACATGGATTTGGAGAGAGAAGCCTGTCATGAAGAAAGAAAGGCTGCCCAGCCTTGGGTTCTCTTTGGAACCTCAGTAAAGGTGGCCCAGAGTACTCAGAAAAGAAGGAGAGCTTCTGCAAGCCGTACTCCCTTTGCCTCTGGGGTTGAAATAGTTCCTCACTAAAGCAATAGCATCGCTTTCTGCAGGACATGAACCTATGAAGCTCTCAGCAGAGGTGGGACTTATCCTGCTGGTTGCCTTCCAGCTTGTGTACAACTCTTACTGTGTACAGACAGACATCTGGATGGCAGGGATTCATACACTTGCTAGAGCGATCCCTGTAGAAATCAGGCATTCTTACATTACTTGTCATGTCCCAGGTTTACCTTTTAAGTACTCTTTGAAGCTGTCATGTCCTGTTTGACACTGACTTATCCCCAAGTGTAAGATGAGCAGGTTGCAAAAGCAGTGTTTTTTACCATATGCATAAAAATTCCCCTAAAGAGGAAATATAACACATGTATTAATGCACTGAATGGGCCATGAAAGGTTTTTTCCAATGAATTGGAAACATTTGCTAGAGAATCAGTAGTATCACAGTAAGTAAACAACCAGTAGTTTCACAGAAATTGACTCCAGTATCTGTCCATCAGCCCCAAAACTGAAGTCTTACAGTGCATGAAGGGCCACCAAGGCCAAATCTTAATTAAACAGAAGAGATATTCACTAAATAAAGGAACAGCTAAAAGACGAGAAATTTCTATGATAATTTTTATTAAATCAATACACTGGGTATACGTTTAATGTGATGCCAAAAGAAGCCTAACTTAGAAACAATAGAGGAAGACACAAACTGTACTGTGGCACATCCAGTGGTATGGGAGGTTTGGCTCCCTGGACTTTCCTGGGATTCCAGGTACTAATGTCAACCTCAATTTGCACAGAAATAACTTTGTTGAGTTTTAAAATGGCAGAAGCATACACAATTCACAAATAAATATATTTCGGTCTCCAAATGGAACCATAACAAAGAAAATGCTTTTATTTAAGCCTTCTTTAAAAATTAGTTTGTTTTTAAATGGAAGAACAAATTTTATTTTTTTGTGTGTGTTTACTTCTAATGAGTCAGTAGTGCCAAATGGCCTGATTTACAGACATCTATAGGCACATCTTTTATAAATTCTTGCAAAACCAGTGAGTTAAAAGAATTAAGAGTGGGGGAGGTTCTACCTGCATCACTTGTGGCAGTGATCTGAAGGGAGGTGACAAATAGGCATATAATGAGACACATGGCTTTATACCTGACAATCTCACACATAAAGAGAACGTCAAGTGTATTTGACAGAATGAAATGAAACTAAAATGTTAGCATTAATTGCTACTCAGTGCTGTATTACCAGCCCCAATCCAAATCAATTATGAAGATTTGTACCAGTTGTGAGACAAAAAAAAGATTCTGGAAGGCTGTCAGCTCTAGGGTGTCATTACCTAATGCTGATATGACTGCTCTGGGCTCTGCTCTGAGCAAGGAGAGTCACAACCACCCACTTTCAGGACTGCAACCAAAACGGCACAACTGGAGTGTTTTAAAGGCAAGTTGACAGGTGTACGGTTAAACATCACGGGTTTAAACAAAAAGATGTACTTCCCACATGGAAACCTCAGATTGCTTGCTGGAGTATCCCCCATCCCCGCCCCACCTGAATTAAATGAGCATTACTTCTGCGTGCTGCTTCAGCAGCCATCACATTTATTTGGTTATCAAAATTAAAACACTGATCTGCTGAAAAATTATAACCTTATTTTTTCTTAACGTAGGTATATTTTCGTACCTTAAAGAAATGGTTGTGTGAGAATTTACACGAGTTTGCTGCCTTGATGAATTAGACAAGGGAGTAACTCATCAGGGGTGACAGCAGAGACTAGTAAAACCTTACAGCATATTCCTGTTAGGTGAACTTCAAGCTGCCTTTGCTACCGAGAAAAAAAATCCACCTTAGGAGCCATGACATAGGACTTTTTTTACTTCATTCCATCAGTGAGATCAAATAGATGTTGATTTAGGTAACAAGAGGAACATTTATGTTAAGGAACAGTAGATGTAACCCTGTCCCTACGTCATCCCACGGTGCCTGCAGAAAGATACATAGGACTACACTCAAAGCACTGCTTTTATTCAAAACAAAAAGCTTCTTCCGTTTCAAGGGGAAAACTTGCTCTGACTTTGCAAATGTAAAATGCACAAGACTGTCTAGGAAGTGTTGACTCCACTATCCCTGGTGGGCAGCATCTAATCTCTGTGCATAGTGCACTGAACTCCTCTGCATGTTGTGCTGCTTCTTTTGAGAGAGTCTTTCTTGTATATTGAGGAGAAAATACTAAGTAAAGCAAAATATTTTCCACAAAGCAAATCTTCAGGATGGAAGAAAGACAAGAGCAGAGTTACCCAGAGACCAAGACACTTCCCACTCACAGCATTTCCTTTCCAACCCTTCTGAGCTGTGAGAACACAGCAGTGTGGACAGTCGTTGTGCTGCTGATTGGCCTGATGCACCAAACATCATCGAGTCAAACTGCATCTTACTGCACAGTGTTAAACACACAAAACTGATTAAATCACACAGTCTCTTTACTAAGAATAACAATCCTACATCCACAGAGTAAGGGAAAGGAGAAGAACCCGTCATTGAAGCATTACTTCCTGACATCCTAGATCCCAGTGAGTTGTGAGTTTTGCTTCTTGTTTTTCTTTTCCTGTTTTTTCTGTTTTTTTTTTTTTTTTTTTTCTTTTTTTTTCCTTAAATGCATATTGAAGTCTCTGGGCCTAGATACGTCCTATCTTGTGAAATACATTTAAATTATCCCTATCTGCCTCTGATCTAGACTCTCCATAAAAAAGAGAAAAGAAGTGCCAAAGGAGCAAAGTTTACCATAAGGTGAAAATATTCATTGGAGAGGGAGTATCATTTGAAGAAATAAGTAGCTTCAGAAAAAGAATGTTTAGCTTTTCTTCCAAGTTATCAAAGCATATATTTTTCCTTAATATAGAACTACTTTGTGTTATTCTGGACTTAGGGTTTACTCAGAGTTTACCAAAGAAGAATGTTATTTGGATGGTGCTGGAAATGAAAACATTAAAGTCAAGCTGAACAAAGCCCTGTTTTACCATATTTGATTCTTGCTATAGGAAACAGGCTCTTGATTTGCACCTTGGGACTGGCTCATCAGCACTTGTCCCACCCATCAATTATCAGCTTACAATATTTTACAGATGTTGACACTATATTCTGGAAGAGAGCAACAGTTCAGGGAAGATCACTGAGTGAAGGAACAGTATCCTTCATGGTCCTTAGCACAGAAGTCCACTGTCTGCCTCTTCTCCCTTCACAAGTGTATATAGGTAAGGTGAAAAACATTTAGTATTTTAGAGTATTTTAGTCAGCCACAGAGACGTTAGAAAAGTCAGAGAGAAAACGAAATCAAGAGCCATAGCCATATAACTTATGCTTGGACCATGTTCAGTGGAAAAGAGGACATGAGACCATCACACACTAAAGCTAAGTAATGTTTATGCATTTTCAGTGGTTTCCCCTCCATATGTAGACAGTATAAAAGGCAGTCACATAAGACTTGATTTTTGCCCCTCAAAGCCTGTAAACAGACTAGCAGTACAAAATAGTGGTTCTTAAGCCCTTGTGATGGCTGGGCTCTGAGCCTACTACAAACTTTGAGCCCTACTGAAAGTTATTTTTTATTGAGCTACAACAATAGTTTTAGCAAAGTTTACTAATTCTCCTGACTCCTCAACCTCCGAACTGCATTAGAAAAACACAGACAGTTTGAATTGGATACTTATAAATAATAATAAAACTGGTAATAAAAATAAGAATAGGAATAAAAAGGAGGTACCTTTTCAATAGCACGAAAATAAGATACAAATGTTTAAAAGTAGAAGGTTTATGTTCATGTCCTCCAAACTGTATGCTACAAAATGTATTAGAAGCCAAGTCTGAAACCCCGACCTTATTAATTGTAGTTGTCAAGGATGTAAAACTATGTGCCAACTAAGAAGGCTTTCAAATTTAGTGAATCTTCATAATGCCTTTTTACACTTATATTTCAGAATATTGTCACTAAAATGATCAACGCAAACTGGCACTGGTTACCTCTGAAATTTGCTTTGTGATCAAGACATTAACATGCTTTGCACATATTTTCATGCTAAACAGCATTGCACAGATGGGTTTACAGTAAAATTACTAACCTACTCCCTGCTTCTCCACTCCCCCATTCCCAAGTTAAAATGACCTTTCTGCAATTAATATAAAAAGTTAGGTGTTCCTGAGAAAGATTTAATGGTTATCATGTAATTTTTTTTGTATATTTCTTATCTTGTGTACTTTCAGAGAATAATATCAGCTGTTTAAAAAGAGACTCTAGGAGAAAAGCTAAAACCATGTGGGGTATTCTGCTAATCAAAACCGCTTTAATTAAGAAGTAGTATCTTGTTACAGACTTCCTAAAAAACCCACCTTGTTATATAGGGTTAATTTTTCAGCTAATAAGCAACTATTACAGTTTCTTCAGAAATTCCTGAAGTCCTTGGGGCTTCTTTAACAATTAAATCTTTGAGTTAAAACCAAACCAAACAAAGCAAGTCCACAGCTTTTTACCCGAAGAAAACTCACTCAAATTTGGTTACTTCTGCTGGCTCTACAAGAGCAGACTGCAGGGCAGGCTGAATGCTGCAAGCTATTTCAAAGGTTATGGCCTCTCTCAAGGATGAACAGTGCATTTTTAAAGAATAATATTCAGAAATGCACCCAGTTCTGAGGAACTGAGCATCATAATGCTATGGAAAACAACAGATTCTCAGAAGGATGAATAAGAATCTTTGTCCTGGCCTTTATTAAGTCACAAAGGCTTAGTAAAATGTTGCCAGGAGAGCAACTGCCATTATCTTTCCCATTATTGCCTTTGATTCTCATGTATCCAAGAAGTCTGATTCTTCCTCAGTCTCTGCTTGAAAACAACACTAGTTGCTGATGTTGGCATCAATACCATTGATAGTGTTCATGTGTGTAAAGAACTAAGATTTTTCCCCGCTTTCACACACAGCACGACAGAATCCTTCACTGGCAATTTTTGGGTTTGTAATTTGAGATTGTGACTCGTGGTTGATCCACGGGGTCACAGCCTGCTACCAAGAGTTTTCCATTGTATTTCTGGGCATCATTCACGCACAGCAGGTGACAAAACTTGGCACGTTCCAGGCAGACAGCAGCCACTCTGAGTAAATCCCTGCGCTGGGGTCCCAGTGCTCCTACACCCAGCCAAACCCGGGCAGGGCTGAGACGTGGCTCTTGGCAGGAACACACAAGGGGTGGCTGCAGCAGCTCCCCTGGAGGGCTGCTCTGCCTTGTCACTGCTTCAGATCACCAGCGACCACTTCATTCCTTCAAGCACCCGGCTGCTTAAGATATATTCCCTCTGAATTTCATGTCTTGTTTGAAAAGATTACTCAAAATCAATGTGGAAGACAGGCTAGGAAAACAAGTGTAGCCAAGTAATTTCTTAAGCACGGTTGTCTTTACACTGAAGAGAACACTAGGGAGTTACTAATCTTTGCAAAACAAAAAGAAATCCCTGAGACATGCTGCTTCTCTCTGCAGCCCTTCAGCTGATATATGAACCCAAAGCCTGGTCAACACTCAAATCCAGATAGACTCTCTCTTGAATTCTCCGCTTCGGCTGGCTGTTGTTCTGGCAAGTTGCAGTGGGTCTGTATTCAGCCCAGACAGCATCTTGCCTTAAACACATTTTTAAAATCCTGTTTTGCCATATATTCAGCCTGCGTAATTTGAATACTGAGCCTGCAGAAGCAACCCAACAGAATAATTACTGAGTCTTTCATAAGCGATGCATCGGGCCAGGCTGTCTCAGTAAAATCAATGTCTAGCATCAGCTCCCAGTCTCTGCCCCTCCTTCCTCCAGCCTCCAAATCTAGCTAGTTTTTCAGTAAAAAAATGCCCAAATGGCTTTTCACAGACAATCAACAGAGGATTAACAATTTAGTTTGATACAATAAAACCTGACTAGAATATATGATCTTTGCTTAACGTACTTGCTGACTGCTTCCGGTCATTAAAAACCCCGGTTCCTGGGAGTATTGATGTCTTTCCCAACCTGACATATTTCAGGGCAGCTCATGAAATTCCCCCCTTCCAAATCTGTCTGCTCTCGTTTCAGCTGGATACAGTATTGATTTACTTTAGGAAGCAAAATTCCTGCTCAAATCGACTGTTGCAGTGTATGTCAACAGCATCTCCATTTGATTCCAAGGGGAAGAGATACATGTGAAGAAATTCCACTTGCTTCAGGAAGAGTCAGTCATTAAACTCTTTAGTAAGAGAAGTACTGAAGTAAATACTTTCCATTAAAGTTACTCTTGCAAAGATTTTGATCACAAAACAGGCAGATTCACAAAAAGCCTACCTTTATGTCAAGTGGTAATAAAATGTATTGCAAAGATTTTAGTGGTGGCATCTAAAATGGTTTGAAGAATGGATAATGTTGATGTAGAATTTATTCAGCAATCATTTCCTATCAATTTTGAAGTAATACTTTTTGTGAATAAACATGACTTTACTGCTTCAGACAGTATTTCTTTGTGGATTAGAGTACATGGTTTATTATCTGAGCGTGCCACAACACAGTCACTGTCTCAAAGATACTACAAATAAACTTTTTTCCCCTTCAAATGAATCCACTGATTTTTTGCCAGTTCTATTCTCAGTATTCAACCAGTTCTTAGGGCTAGTTCACTTCTGCAACTAGCATAAACAGAATAAAAAAGGTGACATTCAAGACTGCTGCCATATCTGCTGGTTTTAAGTTTTTCCATGTCATTTTTCCAGTGATAGTTAGAATAAGCACATAATTCAGTGTTATTTTAATTCACCCCATTAATTATATGCTTTAAAGAAACAAGAAATTGCTTTGTCTTGCAACATTGCAACAACTGTAGTGGCTGGAGTAAACTGTCGTAATAAAAGAAAAGCTACTAGATTATCATCATAAAAAAGAAGTTTAAAATCCATTGGAAAATGCAAGTAATTTAAAGACCCTTTTGAAAAACAAGAGCTACTCTGGGCAGATCAGCATTGTATTTATTATTGTGACCATGGAAACGATATAAATTCCCATCTGTTAAGGTATTCATTTGCTGCCTGCAAATGGTGAATATACAGAACTCAATAGGTGAATGAAATAGTTACAATTTCAGTAAGTAGCCAGATTTGTGATTTTTGTTCTCTGTAAAACACAGACGAGAGCTCCTGGATATGATTTAAAGCTCTACGAAATGCTTGGAATGAAACCACAAACTCTGGGAAATTTGCCTGGTTCCAAAGCTTTGTGACAAACCAGAAATTCAGACTCTGGATTTATGAAGGTTCATGGTAAGTTTTGAGAAACTGGGGGAGAGAGAAGGGAAAAGAGAAAAAGAAAGGGGGAAAATAAAAAGCCAATTTAAGTGATTTTTGTGTGATCAGGAAATGTCTTCAGTCAATTTGGTTTGCTTGACTGAGTCCTGCTTCAAGGTTTGGACTCATGCAATGCGTGATGAGCAGAAATGTCTGCTCCAGACTCTTCCCTGAATTTTTCAGGTTCTCAGAGCCAGATCAGATATTGGGATTTGAACTCCACAGCTCGCTCACTCTATAATGGGTTGACAAGAAACAGTTAAACACAGCACTCCAGAAGCACATCCAGATTGTGGAATTCAGGCCTATTTCTGGTTCAAAACTGAAGTAAGAAATTCAGCTATACGCTTTTTATTGCTTTTTTGTGGGCACACTTTGAAATACGAAACACCTTCCAGACATTCAAAGAGGTGTAGACTTTGTCTATCTGACAAAGATAGACTGTGTTCATCTGACTCTTTTGTCCTAAGGGAACCAGAAGCTAAAAGATAAGGAAGCCAATAGAACTAAAGAAAGAGGAAAGAAAAGAGGGAAAGAAGAGAGAAAGAAAAAAAGAATGTTTATAAAAGTCACTAAATTCTATGTAAGCATAATGTTTCTTTGAAAGCGGTTCCTGGCAAAATTTGGGATTTTGCAAATAAACTTCATATTATAATACAGGTGCAACAGAGAAAAAGGAAGGCGTTCAGAAACAAGCCCAGTACTGTTGTGTAATAAGCCTTCTCAATGAGTGTATATACTTTTTTTCTTAATATGGAATAGTGATACAGGATGGAGGTTTCTACTGGGGAAGAATTTTTTTTGAATGTTTGAAAAGGTTGCTATCAAAGTGATCAACAGTTTCAGCTTTGAAATACAGTGCTCATTACTTCAGGGGGAAATCAATGTTGCCAGCAATGACTCTGGAATAGTCAGAAGGTGAAATTGTTGAGAATATCTGAAGAACATATCGACCAACAACTTCTTTCCCTTTCATAACATCAGCAATGATATTTAGTATTAAAAAACTACCTTAAATGTACCGAGAGATGTTATACACTCTCATTTTACAATTATTTTTGGTTTTAAAAAATGTTAAATGTCAAAGAATATGAAATTGAAAAATAGTTGAAAAGTGACAATGCAAAAATAATACATTTGTTATACGCAAAGTCTCTTTCTTGGTGGTTTTCAATCAAATCACTTATGAGTGAAGTCTTAGGATGATAACAGATAGTTCCATGTAAGAACTGCAAGTACAGACTAATGAACTGGTGTCAGTTCTGCTTTTCACATCAAAGGAGTTATCAATGCAGACAGGTGGTGATAAATATTTTTGGTAAAAATTTCCAATACATTAAGAAAGCAGATTGGTTTTCAGATACTTCATGAGGTCTGCAGAGTTAGAATTTATGGAAAAACCCATAATCCTTCAATTTTGGGACAGAGTGTAGGATTTGACAACATGCTTGAACATAAGCATGTATTAAAAAGTTCCTTTATATCTATTAATTTAAGGGATGCTTGAGAAATCTTCCTGCTTGCTCTTATTGTGCCTTTAGTCCCTGAGTATATACAGATCTTGAAATCTAAATATAGTTGGAGGGGAAAAAAAGAGTGTCACTGGAGTGCTGAAATCCACACCCACATTTAAAGTTAGAGGAAGATTTAAATTTAAAGGGTCCTCTCTGATCAGGTAACTTTGAGTCATCTGTGTCATAACAACCCAGAAAGTACACTAAGATCCCGTTGGCTTTGGTCACACATATGCTATTAGATTAGAAAACATTTGCCTTAAAAAAAAATGTCAAACTTTTCATGGAAACATCTTTGCAAAATTTGTTGAGCATCTATTTGTACATTCTCTGTGAATGCAAATGGATATTTACACGTGTTAATGTGCAGTTTAATGTAGAAAGATGCATTTGGGGAGTAGCAACAGATTTTGTGGGCATATTTAAGAATGCTAATTTGAAAATGTGTGCTATAAACTTTGATAATTTCCGAACAGACCGTGGAGAACTCTTAAGTGGCAAACACAAAACACCTACACAAAAAGGAAAGACAAACAAAAAGCACATCAACTCCATTATAGGCAAGCAAGATGACCAGAAGAGGAAAATTACTAGGGACAATTTTACTAGACTGAATACAAGAATACCTTGAAAGCCATCACCTTCTTACTGATCATGATTGCTTTATTGTCTGTGGAAGGACATGCTTAACTGATATAGAGGGAGGCTTTCTTTCCAGTGATAACTGCTACAGTGAACATGGAACAGATCCTGATCGTTGTATATTTTGATTTTATAGAAACATTTGATATTCAGTTCCAGAACAGAGATTATTGCCTTTGGTGCTAAGACATTAGGTAAGGCACAGAGCCGTCAGTTGGGCAGGGAGCTGTATGTAGCAACATCTTTCTTGGCAGAAATGTGAAGAGAGACTAACACAGGATTTAAGAAAGGCTTCCCTCTCTGTGGAATAAATACTAACGGTTGAGCCAAAGAATGACACTATAAGCTATGAACTAGGAGCTAATGAAAATTTTAATGTTACAAACAAAATAAACTGCCCCAGAATATTCTCCCCATAGTACTAGTTGTACCTAAGTGGGGGAAACAGGATGATAAATGTTTTATGCACTCCTTTCATTAAAAAATATTAATGTATTTTAAAAAAGGGACAATCACAAACCTTATTCAGATGTAGAGACTGAAAGAGACAGTTGAAGTAAATAACAAAGGTGGAACTGAAATACATAGAGGCTCTTATGACTAGTCCTATCTATTCTTAGAATCAATATTGCATCACCATTTTCCTCTTACCACAAACTGGAGTCCAGATCCAGGATGGTTTGTCACATAAGCCATGGAGACTTGGTAACACTTTCAAACTGAATCCAAGACCTCAAAATCCTGTCTGCATCCACTATCTCTTTACAAATCTTTATGTATATGAATGTTAGATATAAGTAATACAATTTTTCTTCAAAGTAACTACAGAGAGAAGGTCACTTCTCTGAGTTTATGGATTATAAGAAGTCAAAGAATTTATCTTGACTGCTCTCATCATGTATTCTAAACATTTTTTAAATTTTATTAAAGGCAGAAGTTGTGCTTTGAATATTTTTAGTAAAATAAATGGTTCATTTTTTAAAAAAAGTTATGTCTCCAAATAATGTCTGCTTTAAACTTCTCAGAGTAGCTTCTTTCTGTGCATACTTAGACTATTGTCTTGGTAAGCTATTACCTCATTTTGCCCTGTCAGGTGTTACAGGCTGCTCTGTTTTCAGGGAATTCTGAATAAATACTGCTTTTAAACCCAAAGATTTTTTTACTTAATATAACCATCTGTTAATTTCAGAGAACCATATTTGATCTTCTCTCTTCCAAAACTGGGAGAGGTGAAAGGGCAAGGTCTTACACTGCAACACAGAGGAGTTAGAGATGAAGCATGCTCTCTAACGCTTCTAGAAGTCTCTCATTTTTGCATACTAATGCAAAAATCAACTCCTCTCCCAAATATGCATCTCAGGCAGTCTTCTAAGCAGACTACAGGGAAAGAGAAATTAAAATTTACTTAGCTTCTCTATAACCTGGGGTTGGGAGAAAGGACAGAGCCTCTGCCGACAGATGGCATTTCTCTGCTGGGCTTGGCTCTGCAATAAGTGTGATAGGTAGGTAGTCACCTCTCCTTTCAACCTTCCTAGTGATCTATTGCATGTTCTCTTTATCTTGTCAATTGGCAGAAAAAGTAGAGATTTTGGATGATCCTGACCTAGGGTGTGTGTGCAACATGTACTCAGCTTGCACAATAATGCAAAGACACGTGCAGGCTAACGTATCTTCATGGTACAATAAAGCACATTAAAAAAACCCAACCCACTAGCTTACTCTCAAAATCAATAGCTAAACTGCTTTTGATTTCACAGCTACCATAGCTTCTGCTTTGAGTCTTTGTATTGCTCACCATTGCAAGATGTGTGTGTGTCTTCCTAATAGGTTTTTGTCTGCGAAATGCTTACAAAAGCATCAGTTATTGATCATGATTGCTGAAGGAGCTTTTGCTAAGAGTAGAGCTAGCAGTTACCTGAGGCCCCCAAGACCTAGGGAAGAACACTGTCTGTGCTCTGACAAGATGCTGAAGCTGTGAAATAAGGCTACAATCAAAAGACCACTATACACATCCAAGCAACTGCTCCAACATGTGCATGAAGTTGACACGTCTTCCTCCCCTTGTCCCTTGTCCATAGCAAAAAGTCAAACTGTCTCTTAGCTGAATACTTATTTGGACCTTGAAGGGCAGAATCAGTAGGCTCCATTTAGCAGCTGAAGAACTCTAGCTCTTGACTGTTCTAGTTTATGTAGGGTAGCTCCTAACAACACTGAGTAGCTTTATTTAACATGGTTGTAATACAGGTTGGAGGCTACAGGGAAAGGCATCAGAGAAGTAATGTATTCCTTTGAATTGCTAGAGAAGAAATAGGACAAGTTATGGCAAAGCCATGACCGAGCCATTTGTATTAATGTTTTTTTTACAACTCCAGTAAGAATAAATTGCTTTAATGAGGTCACTTAGATGGATTTGTGTGGCATGGTGCTCAAAAGAAAAATGCACGAAGAGCGGGAGGAACTGATGGGGTACTCCCATCCTAAGAGAAAGAGGTCTGTCAAGGGTGCTCTGTAGCAGCTCCTGAACTCTAGCAAGTTCCTAAATGAGGAACAATAGCCAGGAAAAACAGGGATCCACTGCTGGTTTTACTTATCCCATCTGGTGTACGACAGTGGGTCATTACCAGGGTGAAGCCAGCATTCAGGATTTACTTTGGGTCACATAGCTAGGAGAGAGTGCCAGATTTCTCATTGTAAAGAGAAAGTTAAAGGGCTTACAAAGCCAGCTGGATCTTTGCAGAGACACAGTTAACTATGAAGGCCAGAAAAGTGAGAAATATAGCTTCTGGAAAGAGGGAAACTCCAAAATATAAATGACAAAAGCAGACCTCCCGCATGCAGTCCCGTAGGCCCAAATCGAGAGATTTACCTGCTCATGCTTAAACACTGATGTCACCAGTGGAAAATCATTCAGAGCTTCATTAGAGTCTGACACCAATTCACCTTGAAAATTCATACGTATAGAAAAGAATCACCACAGGAAGGAAACTGGAGAGATCGAATACCAGGCAGCGAACCAAACTTGTGTTATGATCACAAAACCAGAAAACAGTCTCAGATGTTCTAACTAGACTGTGAATGACCCCTTTTCCCCCCCAAATCCCCACCTCAAACCTTGTCCTACAGTGATGTCACTCTGAAATGATGGGGTAATGCCTCCATTACCGACACACAAGACAGAAGGAACACACTAATAATTACTTGGTGTTAGAAATGACTAAAAGTAGACCCTAAGCAACAGTTTCCTCTTGCTACATGACAAAGCATTGAACTCCATGTATCTGTTGCTATGCTTTACCCAGCCCCATCATCAATAATTATAAAGTGCCTTCTTCACCAGAGGAACATTGCTCAGACTCTTGCATTCCTAGAAAACACATTCTTTCTATAAAGTCAAATTTTTAAATGCAAGTAAACACAGTTGATTAACATGTAAGACACAGAAGAATAAGGGATCAAATCCCTCATAGCTGCAAACTGGGGCAGCTTCCTTCATACTTCTGCAGTCAGATACTGGACAAACATCTGTTGAAGTTCACTCACATTGTTTTGTTCTATTAATACAAACAAGAATTACCACAGTAGATGAGAAATTCAGTCCATTCTAATGTGCTGCTTCAGGCCAAGGACATTCAGGGGACAGTGTAATTGCTTTGTATAAGGTAGTTAGAAACTCTATTCTAATCAATCACTAATTGTTGGAAATTCCGTGGAGTTTAAGGACTAACTGCCCATCCATTTCGTTTAGGTGCTTCTCAAAGATTACTTGATTTGTTGTGAAATGTTCCATATGAAAAACAGATGAAATTCTTAAGCATGGATGGACTTTTTAACATGAAAGATGATTATCTAGATTATTCTGCTACTCTGTCTGTATGATGATAAAATTTCATAACTGAAAACTGTGGCTATGGCTTCCTTATTTCTAGGAATATTAAATTTATTATGAAAAAAGACTTAAGATTGCAATAGTGATGCTTATTTGAATGAAGAAATTGGAGATTCTGAGGCCTATCAAAGCTGGGCAGAAGCTACTGACCACAAGAAAACTTCTAATATGATGAAAGGCAGCGACGATTTTCAGAAAGAAAAAAATACAGACAGGATAGTGCATTTAACTTTATAGTCTCTCAGGGAAAGCTTTGTACGTAGTGAAAGTTAGAGAAATCAGCATCCTGGAATTTGAACATGATACTTTTGTTATTAGGAAAATATTATTAATGATAATTTTTTTTTTTTTTAATTGGACAGAACACATCCAGGGATTGTAATTTATGCTGGTAATTTTTCTAGAGGTGTTTATTACTTTTTCCTGCTTTAAATGAGTTTTCTGTTGTTCTCATAGCCTTGTTTAACAACTTTCTGCTGTATTTTTCTAATAAACACTCATTTGTTACCAACAAGTCCACACCCGGAATAATGTTTTACTTTTAAAAAAAAGTACAGGTGATGAAAATATAGAAACATTTAAAATTTTCTTTTGTGAAAATGTTTTTTTTTTCCCGCAACTTCTCACATCATATTTGAGAGGGGTATGTTACCAACACGTATCATCGCTTCAAACACATGCTTATGAACATGCATGAATATGCCAGAGAGAGAAAAGATGACTCCCATATTAATTCCCATAATCTTTCCTTAAACTTCAACGGCTTTTGATTCAGGCTCTAGATGCACTGTATTCCATGTGTTTTCAACAGGTTTCCTTTGAGCATACTCTATTTCTGTATGTTTTATGGTATGTGGGTACTACCAAGTCTGTTGAACAAGTGGTGAGGTAAAATTAATTTCTGTCTCAGCCTTTTGAATTTCCTAAAATTAAAATTTACCATCAATAACTTCAAGCTATTGCCTTATTAATGTTTCATTAATCCAACATTAAATTAATTTTAACACTATGCATATTCTTTATTGGCCTGAAGAAGGCATTTAGCAAGGTTTAGGAACATGAAGTAAAGGAGTAGTACAGTTATAATTTATCACCAGCTTTTCTGATGAATAATTTTTTAGACTGTTTATCTTGGCTCCCAAGTTATTTTTGAGGGTAACTAAGCTTGTGGAATTTAAAATATATTTCTTAGACTGAACAACAAAACTGCTGATTCTCTCAAGTGGATCTTTCCATTTTGCTTGGTTATCCACATCTTTGAAAACAACCCATTACAAAAGCCCTCCCATGCTACGTCTCAGAATACAGCACTACTTATTTCGCTGCTCTAATCCAGTTCTGAAGTATGTTTAAGAGGTTCATGGATTAATTTTTTTTAACAAAATAGATCTGATTTGATAACTTTCAGGAAGGTCCCCTGAACTTCTTTATATCAAAAGATACATACCCCTTTTCTTTATATCAAATGCCCTAGAATATCACAATTTTCTAAAATCAAATAGGAAGTAGATCAAACTCTGTATTTCTAGCACAGCAAGTAAAATGTTTAAAACACGATGACTATGTTTTCTTCGAAAACCTCAATTTAATGCATAAACTATGAATTCCAGAGTTAAACACGATAGAGAATTACGAGTTTAAATGCAGTACTCAAACACAGTAGATCTGTACCTCTCCAGTAGAGATCTCAGTGGCTGTCTTGCACCCTGGTTAGTAAAACTTCACTAGGAATGTGAGAAGTATTTTTACTGGTCCTGGGTAAATTTTACCTGTATCTTTTTTTTTTCCTCCTCTCCTCCCTGGAATTCCTTATCATGAAAGAGAAGAGACCTCTTGCTCTTTCATTGCCTTTGTCTTTGGGTTTGAAAACTAGATTAACCAGAGAAGAATTTCTGTTTGACATAAATGTATGGTGTCTATAACTGTGGGATCTGAATTCCTCAGGAATACAGTTCACAGCAATGGTTTACCTCAGTGGTGAAGTTCCTGGATTCTTTTGACTACCTTTACTCAGTCTTTACTTTTGATTTTTTTTCAGGGAATTACAAAATACTCCCAAAACACTTGCTAAAGTCTCTTTTCAAACAATTATCCAATTCCTTCCGCCTTGTCCCTCTCTCAGGATTACCTCCTTCTCAGCTGCCACCTCCCTGTTTTGTATGGCTACATCCACAGAATCATACAATGGTTTGGGTTAGAAGAGACCTTAAGGACCACCTATTTCCACCCCCCCCTGCCATGGGCAGAGACACCTCCCACTAGAAGTTGCTTGAAGCCTCATCCAGCCTGGCCTTGAACAAAATAGCAATAACAAAATGAATACAGCTAATGGAGTGTTTCACTTTCCCCAACTCTGACTTTTCATGTATAACGTTCACTTCCAGAGACACAACCACACTAACCCTTGTACTGTGAAATGAACAGCAAGTGCTGCTACAGATGGCCTCAGCATGGTTAGCTCCTTAGCAGTCGTTGGTGCCCGTGCTGACAAGTGCTAT
Source organism: Scolopax mira (assembly GCA_004320125.1). Classification (NCBI taxonomy): domain Eukaryota; kingdom Metazoa; phylum Chordata; class Aves; order Charadriiformes; family Scolopacidae; genus Scolopax; species Scolopax mira. Next base: position 59,833 of record BJBW01000847.1, read on the forward strand.
GATTCATTTCTAAGTGTCGTTTGAGGCAGGTCACTTATTGACAGGGGGCAGGAAAAGCAATCTCTTACCATCCTACCGTGTGGACACAGTAAAGAATAAAATAAGGCAGGCAACAGCATTTCTCTCCCAAAAATTTCTTTAGCAAACACATGCAGATGATCCTTTACAAAAGGTCAGGGAAGGCTACTGGAGTGACACCTTACAAAAGTGGATGGTTCATTTAAAAGATTCAGTCTAATTTCTGTTAGCAAATCCTCTTACACAAGCAATATATTTTAAAAAGTGCTCGAGGATTTAGGTATTCCTCATTTTTGGGGTTCACATTTTATCAAACTTAATGAAATTCATTTTTTAGAAGAACCATTTTTTCAGCACTTTCTGTAAAAAAATAACCAAAAAAAAAAAAAAAAGGTCACTTGGCTTTCTGTCAGACTAGGAGCATCGAAATGGAGCTTAAAACTCCCTAAACTAAGCAGTTCTGCAAATGATGACATTTGGAGCAGCGATTCCCAATGAGCAAGGTGTGGGCACATTACAGGAGAGGTGTGGAGCTCCCGAGGCCTCCCGTCCAGAGCCAGGAGATGACAGGCTTGGGGATGACAATGGTGGGAGCTGCAAGATGAGGTAAAAACCATGGTGCAGGGGTGGAGAAAGACTGAACCTGACTGGGTGCCTCTATAGAATCAATCTTCTCTGGAAATTTAGGAATTGCTGACTGAGAGACTCACAGCTTTTCTCTTTCAAAATGATGAAAATTTTACCAGTCATACAAGGAGCTAGGTCTGTAGTTCGGTCATTTAACTTTAAATGCTTAGTTTCATTTCTTTTTCCCTGCAGCAAAAAGAACCAGTTACATTATTCTATTTTACCATTTGACGGCACTCTAGTAAACAGTGGTTGAAAGTAAAGATAGGAACACTTTTAACCAAAATGCTGATTTACAACTCCAGAGTGATAGAAAGTAGCTGTAATACAAATAAAAATTAAGACCTACATATTGGCTTTTTTTTTTTTTTTTAATATTAACAGTTTCCATAGCTGTGAAAGAAATTAATTATGCCTGGCCTTACATCATGCTCAATGTGTACTGATGCAAATGCACCCTATTTTAATTTCTCTGAATGTTAATAATAGAGTAAATGAGCACTAGATTATATTATACAAAAGCAATGGAAGTAATTAAACTTCATTTAATAAAATCATTAGGGATACAGAAGCATTAATGACTTATACTCTTCCTCTGCAGGGAGTGGAAGATGTGTTGGTACATCGGAGCCTTAGCACCACTGAGATGAAAGCAATGTAAATATATAAACAGGAGTGCTAAGGTAAGTAGTGTATCATATATGAAAAAGTCTTAGAGTGAAAGCCCCAAGCTACAATAAATTATTTACTTTAAAGCATCAGGAAACAGCACCATCTCAGGCAAATGACAGCAAAAATATTTTCCATCCTCTGAAAGGCAAAGCATCAGCACTGAACTACTTTTTAAGAGGAAAGCTGGTTAAATGTTGTACTAACAGTATCTGAAAAAAAAAAAATGTTTGAACTGTGAATGGTTTGCTTTGTAAAGCTTTCTGTCCCTCTCTAAATTTGTATTCACAAATAGCATTATATTTGTATGACTCTTGTCTGGAACTGCTGTTAGCTCTGTGAATGCCCTTGCTTGGCCACAAAACCATATATTAATTTTTTATGACCAGGACAGTGGCTGATCACCATTTACTTCTCATTTTCACCTATCTCCAGTCATCATTTTTTTGTTTGAAAAAATACAATATCTGTCTCCTAGTCAGGAAGACTTTCCTAGAAGGAAAAGTACCATCTAACTTAGTTGATCAATTGTGTGCCTCAGTTGATATGCTGTAAAAACTGCTTATCTGCAAAATAATTAAAAATCAAAAGGAGAAAAATTTGAAGGAAAAAATAAAAATGAACACCCCACACACATTAACAAGTACTATTTTGTCTTCATTGCAGTATAATGGAACCCACTTCTCTGCCACAAAATCATGCCTACAAAGCTTCCTATGAATATTAAACCTCCAATGAGTGCAAGAATCTGTGAAAACAGATCTAAGTAATATTAAATATTTATTTTCCTTTGGATTGTATGGTTTTATTGCAAGTATCTTGACTGCCTACAAAGGATTAATGACAACTGATAGCAGTAATGATTGTATTTCTGTAGATATTCCACAGAAAAAAAATAATCTTCCAACATGTATGAACCATTCATGGGAGAAAAAAAAGTCTAACTGGACAGCAGACATCGGCACCACGTTTCAGATTTTTAATGGTTCTACATAAGCCTGGTTACATATTTTGAAATTCTTTTCAAGCCCTTTTCAGGAAGTGTACTCATAGTTCTAATTCAGTGCAGTGGCACTGGGCTGCTGGGGCCTTTCACTAAGAAAGAACTGTACTTTCTAATTTTTCATAAGCAAGGCAGCCACTGGTGACTGTTATGAGAACTTGAATTTTTTCAATTTGGATTCTATAGAAGATGGCTTCTAATATTTTGTACATCATCATCTGTCTGTAGATCATGATATTAATTGATTAGATTTTCTTAAGTCTCCTCCTATATCTCCATAAATTTTTCCTTCTTTTTTGATGAAGAAACTTCTTGATATTTATGTCAGCTCAAGTTTAATCCACCTTTTAACCTTGGATATATTATACAACTGAAACAAAGATTTACAGGCAGGGCTGAAGGGATTTGTCTTGAGTTTAGCTATGTCCATGTCTGTCACTTTCTAAAAAGAGTCACTTAAAAAGTGACACAAACTGAATATAAAACATCTGTTGCACAGTAAGCGGTAGCTGTGTTATGGGATGAAGCTTTATGTTATTTCCTTAAAAACAACAGCAGCAACAAAAAAAAAAGCTTTTATGAAAATTAAATGTTGCTATTAGCGTTCATAATGTGTTGCAGAAATATCAATACATTTGGCATGTATTGAGCATGAGCATTAAGAAAATGTATTGAAACTGTGACATACATCAACATTTTGCATTATAAACATCAATAATAAAGAATAATAAATTTTCACTTCTGCCAAATGGCTCAGCACTCTTTGCAGCATCAGTGCATTAGATATACTGCTGCTCATTAGGCAAGAAATAAAGCTTGGAGGCCACTGGCTGGAGTTTGACCCCAGTTTCACAGGCCAATGTTTGGAGTAATTCCTTCAGCTCCCAAGGAGTTACTTTTGGTTTGCATCACTGTGTCCTAGATCAATATCTGTCCCCACAAGTGCAGCAAGGGGTGATTTTCCTTCACTTGACGTGCAAAGAAAAAGGGGTCATGCTAGGAACACTGTTCTCTTGAGGAAAGACAACAGCAAAAAAATAACAGCAGGGAAATGTTCAATCAATCCTGTAGCATTATGGTGGCACATCAATTTGTGCAGCACTTGTTGTCACTGTGTGGAAGCTGGCGTTGGTGCCACTGCTTATCCAAACAGATTTGACTTATTTTGCGAGCAACAAAAACTCTCACAGCACCCAGGACCCTATTCTCCAGTAGGAGCGAGCTGTATTATTATTTCTTTGACAAGAGAGATCTATTTCAAGTTTAAGGTAGGCTGGATAAAAGCAAGGAGCTCAATCAATATCAGGATTCCTTTTCCACTTATATTAAAGAACAATCGAGGAGCTGTTAAAGACAAGTTGGTAAAGAAAATTTCAACAATACTGCTGAACTGTTGGAGAGAAAACCTGGCTCTTCAGCTTCCTCTGATCAGGAATTAAATGTCTTCTATTTTGTCAAATATGCTGTGCAGGAAACAAGATTGTGGAGGTGTCCTCATATTTACATCAGTGTGTTCATGATCTGTATTATTATCAGGATAGTGTTTTTATATTGATTGCTTCTGCAATTCCCATTAAAGGACACTTGTTTGAGGAGGTACAGTAGATAGTAGATATTTTGAGGAGCTCCTTACATTTCTCTACTTGAAATAGTGACAACTGTTTTAAACTGTTATAAAAGCATATCATATTTCATGAAAGTATTGCAAAACTACTCACGCGAATAAATACCTAAGGCGATTTTCAAGGTAAAGATCACAGAGGCTTTTAAGAATAGCAAGAAAGTGTATTTAAGGAGAGTTAGTGCCATTGGTATGACTCATTTCAGAGCCTCCTTGCTGAAGCTTTCCTCCAAAACATTGTCCTTGACTCTGTCCTGGTGGTGCAGCACATCTGGTACACAGGGCACCCACCTCCTGAAGAACCAGGTCAGCCCCACAGATGAATGAAGGGTGCAACATCACAGCAGATATATAGACTGAGCTGCATAATGCTGCATTTCTGTAGGTTTAACTTCATTTCCATTCTTCTACTTTGTTTGTAACTTGTGATGCTAAAAGTACTACTGTATATTTCAGACATATTGAAATGGTGGGTGATTTTACAGACCATATGTGCTGTAATCTCTAGACACATTGCAGCATGTTAAGGATGAAGAATCAGATGCAGTCATCAGACTGGATTTTTGGTTCATTTTTGTGGGTTTATAACAGATTCTCCATAAAGTTAATTGAATTTTGCTTTCATAGGTTTTTACACAGATAGGTAAGTAAGAATTTTTCATGTAATTTGTCAAGAATGACTTGAAGAAAAAAGTGAGATAGCCAGTAAGGAATTGTTCAGAATTCGACCAGCATCAGGATTAATCAAGTTATTGGTTCTGAAATATTCAAAGTGACTTTAAAGACACTGTCCTCTTCCATGTTGCCATCAGAGTGCAGGATTCTTCGCAGATAATATTCATTTCAGATTTTGTGCACTCTGGCATGCACAATGGGCTCTTGAAGGTGATGACTGTTTTAGGTCATGATACAGAAATAAATCAGTATTACTGTGAAGCCGTAGCCAATTTTAGAAGCAATCTGTAGCCAAATCTTTCTTGAATTTTGGTGAGAATTTCATCTTGATTTTAAAGCATTAGCAATGTTAAGAACTTCACATATGTTTTATAGAACTAGTTGAAGCATACAGGATTCTCTGCATGGATTCCAGCTCACTTATTTTTGTATTTGGCTGCATGCAGTCATAGAGGATGACCTTTTTTCCTATTTGGCTTATTGAAATGCTTTTTTAAAAAAAAGTGAAAAGATTCAATAACTAGTCAAAGCATTCTAGTTACCTTTTAGTTATTCCCATGGATCTGAAGATAACATCTCTGTAGATTTAAAATGGCGTTGTTCAGAAGACCCATGCACAAACTCTCCAGTGGAAATAGAAGCTCATCTGATAAAAATTTTGCAAGACTGTTCTCCATCATAATTTCATTACAATAAGCCTGCCAATGCCATGCAGATACAGCTCCAGCCTCTGTCCCACACCGATCTTCTGGATGTTGGTGGTCTGGTTTTGACCACTGTCTTTTGCCTTGTCTTATTTGTCCATCTTGACAGCCCTTTACTCAAATCTAAGTAGGTTTTTTTTTTTTTTCCTTTAAAAGAACTCTTTCCAGAAGAATGCTTCCAGTATGGTTAAACAGGTCTTAAAAGAACACATTTGGCATTTAATATAACAGTTATAAATCTTGCAAGGAAGTAAATTCCTGATGAAGGAACACAGAAACTTTCAAGGATATTATCATAAAATTACAACCTGGGAAGATTAAAGAAACCAGATGATTCTGATCTAAATGACTGCTTAGAAGTGGGGTTGCTACCTATTTGTACTAGACCACATCCAATGAAGGTCTGAAACAAAAGCTAAATAATTTCGATTAACACAAACTCAGCAAGGAAAATTGCAAGCACAGGTTTAAAAGCTGGACGTTGAATATTGTTCATGTAATGTTTTATGTCTAATGGTGCAGCATTAGTGTTAAAACTTTAATGAGTTGGCAGGGCTGAGTCCCTCCACCTCAATCCTTCACTACCTGTCTCTCGCTGTTGAAATTATAAACTGCATATTTTTGTTAGGCTAGCAGCCTGTCAAATTATTGAGATTATTTATATTGTCTTTAAGTGATTGCCAGTGCAGTGAGTTAAATAAGGAAATTACACCACAGGGATGGAAGAGGACTGAAATGTGTATGTTTGAATGGGATCGGCAGCAGGAATGTATCTTGGCTGGAGAAAGATTTGGCTTTAGGTACAAGACCTTTCATGGCTCACATCCCCAAATATCTACACTGTAAGGCAGAAGATATTGGTATACTGGTGACATATGATATGCTATCATATAATGTGTCAAGTGGAGTTTATTAAACTTGCCCTCTACTAAGAGTTTGTGTACATATCAAAAAAAAAACCCAGCACAACCCAACCAACCAAAACCCCAAACCATCCATGCCTTCGTAATCATAACCATTCATTTCATTAATTGCCCTGGACAGGTATAAACACAGTAAAAAAATTAAGCAGACTGCAGGACACCTACTTGATATTTCACTGCTGCCACTGTAACGCCATCAAAGGCATTTCAAAAGGTGTGCTGGGAGTAAGAACTGAACTTGGCTCTTTTAATTGAGATATAAAAGTGCTGTAAGCTGAGCACACTGAACCAGACCACCTATTTCCTGCTAGATGATAACCACACACAGGTATTCATAGACAGAGATTTGATGCTGCTGTTCCAGCTTCCAAAAAGTGTTATTAAACAAATCCCTTAAGCAGTGTTTTACCAATAAAAACTGTGCACTGATGCTCCTACACACCAAAACATACATACATGAAGACAGCATCCATCTAGTTGTTACTGAGAATTGTAGAAAGGGGGCTTAAAAGCTTATCAAGCTTACCTGCATATAGGAGGCAGCGATGTAGCCAGTGCCATTTCTATCCAGCAGAAGTATTTATAAGGCCATTTATCACCTTAGTATGCAAGCAGTGCTCAGGCAATTATGAGTTGAGGAGACATTTGTAGTCCGGCATTATTTACAGAAGCATTTTTGCTGAATGCATGCATTTGGGCAAGAAACTTCATAGATATTCTGTATATGAGATAATTTTCCTGACTACATAAGAACACTTACAGGAAAATGCACATTTATATCCAGCAACACGAATGGCACAGCTCCCTACCCCATGTTGCACCCCAAGAGATGCGGGAAGCTGTATAACCAGAGAGGAACACCCCTGCCCCCAACTGCACCACCATCACAGGGTATCTGTCAGCTTTAAACTGGTGGAAATTAGCTAGGACTAATATGACGTTGCTATTTCCACATATATCAGTATATTCTTCCCTCCCCATCCCACCTCTTGAACAGGCCCCCCTCATATTGTTATGTTTGTGCATACAAACTACAAAGTACAGCTGGCTAAGATGATGTTCTTGGCTTTTAGTGTTACTTCTTTTTGATATATGACAATTTCAGGCTAGGACTACTCCCTTTTCCTTCCCCCTTCCTCCCCTCGGTTAGATACACTCTTAAACTAGATGTTAGGTCTTAAATTAGTAGAACTTGTTTCTCTAGAGATATAAGTAAAACTACGTTTTGAAACCAAAAGAGTTAAATCAGCAAAACCCCATATGGATACTTTTGTTTTAAGCCAAATACCTTAGGAATTGTTTTTGGCTAAGGTAAAACATGCTACTCTTACAGTACAATCCAGGGGATTTACATCTGTTGAACCGATTCCACAGAAAAATGTAGAATGCAGCCCATGAAGCAGTAGACAAGAATCCTTAGTGCAGTTATTTTCATGACTTCCAGTGTTGGTTCAGGTGGTTTCTCACAGTGTAACTGTTGCCCCAGAGTACGCGAGGATGTAAAAGCTTTTATTCTGGTGGTGAGGAACAAAAGGAAAGAAGCCAGCTAAAGAAGATTCATAAGGAAAGAAAAGAATCTCGGGAAAATATTAGGCTACGGATTATGTTGTGTGGCTGCCCACAGTACATTTAAGCATGTTTGTCATCTGGGAACTTGCAGAAACAAGGGAGTTTTACTTACAGCATGAGAAGAAAGAAAAATGGCAATATAAACTATGCCCATTGTGAACTAGGCCCACTCAATACACTTGGCATTATTAATTGACTTTGCAAGTGCTCCAGCAGCACATTCAGAAAATTAGTAGGGGAAAAAACCATTCCCTACAGACTTGTGTCTCATGGTTCAGCTTCTGAGCCCCATGGATCCAACACTTTGACAGAAACAGCTGTGGGTGGCTTTGAGGACTTGCCCTTGCCAAATGGTGCTAGAACTCAGAAATAACATGTCAAAAAGTGGACTGAAAAACAGGAGAAAAAGTAGGAAGAAAAAAAGGAAAAGAAAGGAAAACGCTAACAATACCCTACACTACTTGCTCACACATACAGCTTAATTCTATTAAATGCCGTTAATTAAAAAAAACAAACCCAAATCTCAACATGTAAATATGTACACACAGAGTAGACATATAGTCCAAGTTTAAGATTAGTTTAAGACATTTTAGGAGAGCTTGGAAACCCACAGTCAGGGAAGAATTATAGCTTTTAAATTCAAATATACGTTTATAATGATCACTATGTAGCAAAGCTTATTGTAACACATAGTAAGTCCCACTGATGTTAACAGAGACTTTGTCAATCACTTCTGATCTAAGCATGTGTTTATCTGACCTGGATATACAGAAAGGTGAAGCCTGCCAGCAGAACATACCTATTAATGGTTTAGTATATAAGAACACATGGAAATTAAATTTCTGTTTGATTTTAATATTCTTTACTATAAACATAAATGAAAACTATGTCTATATTAAAAAAAAAAAAAAACCAACCACAAAAACAAGGCATCATGAATTTGAATTAGAACATTTCCTCCAGACTTCCCTCCTTAGGGGCAGGTTCCTTGCTGGTGCAAATTTCCATAATTCAAATGAGTTACAACTGCTTACACTAGCTAGACTTGGTTCCATCTATCACCTCTATTATCTAGATAATATGGAAAATAATCTGTTCAGAGTTTTCATTTCCAAAACAATGTCATGTTACAATTCTCAGCAGAGTCAAAAGGCTCCCCAAAGCCATGTATGAAGAATAAACTGTAACCTTTTAAGATTTCTAAGCTATGTGATAAATAATACTGAACTAATAATAACTCAGAGAGAAAGAGAAGCACTGTTTATCTTATTTTTCTGCTTTAGGGGAAAGAATCTAGGTAGCAGATTTTGTCATGATTTTATTGCTCATTTTCAGTTCTGCAGGTTTCTTTCTTTGTGCTTATAGATTGTAATGACTTTTGCAAGAGAAATAAATTATATTTCCATGGGAGCACAGAGCCAGGGCGTTAGGCAAATTGCAAAAGATGATGATGAAATTTGGACTAAGCTCACAACCTGCTCTAGGTCTTGATGATTTAAAAACATTCCTTTAGTAATAAAAATCAAGTCCTTAAGTGCAATCCTAGCAGCCTGCGTGAAAACAAAAACATACACAGGATTAGTCTGGTTTGATTTATAGTACTTTTGCCTACTGGAAAACAGTGTGAGAAGCTTGCCAAGGTCAGTGCTTCTGCTTTCAGATTTCTTTATGAAAAAGGAGAAAGCAAGCTGCATTTTCAATTTTTTTAAAGGCTCTGGCACAGCGCCAGCCACTAGGCATTCAAGAGGTGTTCTGCAATCCATTCAACTGTAACATAAAGTTTTGTTAAAGGTACGCTCACATAGTCTGTGCCGGCTCTGTTAATCAGTAATGTTCCATTAAATTGGCTACTGTCATATTAAAGAAAGATCTACCACTTTGCGCCCCCTTGTAACAATAATATTTGACAATAATTATAGTGATACCAAGGTGTAGGTGGTCCAGTTGGCAAGAATAGCACAATATTTCTCTTTAATAGTGACTTGATCAAACATGTATGGGTGTTTTGTATAGGCTTGAAGAGGATTATGATAGCTGAAATAAGATGAGAATAATTTGCTGACAAAGTTTTTTCTTCTTTAGGAGAACATAGCCTTCTGTACGAGTGAGTGTGTGTGTGTGTGTGTGTGTGTGCGCGCGCACATGTACATACCCACACACAACCACCTCCCAGAGAAAATAACCCTTATGCAGCCGTGTGCCAAAAGAGCTGGCAAGGCAGAGCACTCCGCCGGAGGGAAGGCAGAGAACACGCCAGGCTTTGTCTGTTTGGGAAGAGGCTTTAACAAACAAGGGCACTGCATTGAGGTTTCTGCCCTCAACTGAAGAAACTGTGACTGTGACACGATGGATGTTGTTCAAGGCCACCTCTGGACAGTCACATCTGCTGTGCACTACAATTTGCCATATATTACTTGTGCCAGCGCAATAATTAATACAAGCCAGAGCATGGAAAAGATCACCATTTAAGAAGACAAGCCTCTCCATCCCCACTGCCTCAAGAAAACAGGAACGAGCCACCAGCAGCAAGAGGTCCTGAGCCAGCACATCCCCCCAGCCTCATGGATTGTCCCCTCCTGCGATGGACCCCCAGGTCTGTCACTAGGCCAAAGTGCTCTGTAGTGCAGCCCCATTGCTTGGGGTCAATTTTTTACCAACAGTTTAGCTCAGAGTTTCTAATCATGTTCTCGACAGATCACTGTGCAAGTGATCTGAAGCAAGGCCCTTCAGCATCCTTGGTCTGCTCGGGATTGGGTGGTGATGCCAGTGAAAACCAGCAAAGGGAAAGGTGGCTGCTGCTGCTGCTGGAATACACAGGGTGAGGAAAAGGGCACAAGTGGTGGGAGCTGGAGTTGCTTTTTCAGTGTTGTGTGGAATTGTGCATGTGTATAAAATGAAAAAAATATCTAAGCTTTTGGAAAATAAGATTATTCAAGAGAGGTTGGCAGAGACCTCAGAAGATTATCTAGTCCAAAGCCCCTTGTCAAACAGAGCTAACTAGAACTGGTTGCCCAGTACACTGTTATCAGGTTTTAAACATCTCAATGGCTGGAGACTCCACAATGTCTCTGTTCAACTTATTCCAGTGTTTGACCATCCTCACAGTAAATAAGTGCTTTTTTTGTGTTCAGTTGGAGTTTCACATGCAACAGTTTATCCCCACTGCCTCTGCCCTGTCACTGGGCACACACAGCCTGAGCCAGATGAATGCTCTTCTGAACCACACTGTGGGCTCTGCCTTTATGGAGATCTGCACAGACACACCCAATCAGCCTAATGAAGAAACCCGCACAATTACAGTCTCTCTGAGGGAAACTGTGTTTTTTCCTCCATTTCTCCTTACTCCTTTCCAGTGTCTCCTCTGGCTGGTTCTTCAGGAAAAACTATCGTGGACATCTGCATAGATGACATCTTGTATACATTGAAGTCAATGGAAGACGTGGACATGGGGACTTTTTCACCAGTGCAGCATGACAAGGGTGCTACCTGGGACATCTATGGAAGTGTCAGTGTTTCTTCAGCTGTACTTAAAGGGAGAATCACACCAATGCTTCAGACTTTAACTTGCTTTGCCAGTTCACAACCTAGAAACGAATTTGTACCAGGATGATTTAAATCTGTTGGTAATTTCTTTTTCATGGGAGGAATAAAAATTATTATTCTGGCTGTTTCCAGATGTTTTATCCTCTTCTTAAAACAATACCGTAACTAAAACTGGCTGCCCTATTTCAATGAAGCCCTGTATTCAGTTGCTGGTGGTGTGTACCCACCGCCTCTAGCACTTTGCAATGCAAAACAGTCATTAGTAAGAAAAGCTTTAGCCTAGACTCAGTAAATAATATTTCCCATTATACTTACTGGTACTTGCAGTGCCTTACGAGGTTATTAAGGGATAACGCCCAAGTCCTCTGTGATTTCACCCCTTTTTTCCTCAGTGTCTCACGTGTGTACCCTTTGTGGTACTCGGAGGACAACAGGCAACCCAAGTGCACACAAATCCACAAACTGTCACATAACATGAAAGCTGCGTCACGCACACGGACACATTAATGCATTATGACATTGATTCAACACAGATGTGGAGCAAGACAACTGCTGCGTGCTCCAGCATGTCCACCAGCTCCCGGGTGGCCACTGAAGCCCTCCAGTCCAGCTACTCATCTCCCAACCTGACGTAGCACACGGGGCCTCGCAAGATCACAGCCTGAGGTAATATGGCCATAGGAGTTGTTTTTTTTTTTTTCCCTTCGATTGTTCCGTTTCTCACCTTCACTTCACTCTGTGAATACTTTCCTTCGAGACAGTGACACAAACTGACAGACCCCAGAAATCAGCTGTTACAGTTCCTCCTCTGACTTCCCTTCTGTCTTACCCCAGGCAGGTCAGGACAGCCCTTTTGGGGTATAGCTGCTTGCTCCTCCCTCCTGCCCCCTCAAATCTAGAAGGTTTCCCTGCATAACTTCCAGCAACTATACCATATGTCAGAATTGGAATAAGCTTTTCTCTTTTTGCCCTAGAAATGAAGTGACCATCTCAAATAAGCAAATTAAAGAAACAGTGCCAGTGAAGGACATTGCAAGTTGGTCACTGGTTAAAACAAACAGGATGCTTTACAAAACTAACATTATATGGTCAGTAAGATGACTTCTGGAAGGTTCTAGGGCAGATAAATTTGAGATACAAATTCTTTTCCCTTCCTTGATTTTTTAATCCTCAATTTTAACCTGGAGAAGAGAAGGCTGAGGGGAGATCTTATCAATATTATAAGTATCTAAAGGGTGGTTTGAAGGAGGAGGGAGCCACACTCTTTTCAGTGGTTGCCAGTGAGAGGATGAGGGGCAATGGGCTCAAGCTGGAATACAGAAGGTTCCACTCAAATATGAGAAAAAACTGCTTCAC
>BJBW01000847.1:80664-165550 GCA_004320125.1 Scolopax mira
GAAAGAGTGGTCAGGCACTGGAACAGCCTGCCCAGGAAGGTGGTGGAGCCACAATCCCTGGAGGTATTTAAGAAAGGTGTAGACATGGCTCTTCAGGGTACGCTCTAGTGCCCAAGATTATTGGTTTGTGTGGGGTGTGGGATTGTGGGTGTGGGGTTTAGTTGGTGTGTATGTTTTTGTTTGTTTTGGTGTTGATTTTTTTTTTGCTTTTGTGTTTGGGTTTTTTTTTTTAATGTGGTTGGACTCGATCATCTCAAAGGTCCCTTCCAACCACTAAGGTTCTGTGATTCTGTGATCCCAGGCGGTGGTGGAGCCGTAGTGGGTGCAAAGCAGGCACCGGAGCTGTGGTGCTCCCACTGGTCACTCCCTCTTTGGCTGCTGCCACGCGGCCTCGGCTCTGTGGATCCTCATAACTGCTGCCACAGCCTGCAGTAGCGGTGGGGCAGCACGGTGTGCCGGCATGCAATTAAGCCAGACTAACAATGTGCCTCACCCCACACCCCTCCCTTGGCACGTACTTCTGTCATTTTGGCTTGAGCCAAACTTTGCACTTCTTTAACCCCACCGTGAACCTGCAAAGAGCTCCATGCTGGCAGAAAACTCCCACTACCAAACCAAGAAATAAGAACTCGGTCACGTTTTCTGCCAGATTTCCTCCGGGCGCTGGTGCTGTGGCAGCCAGCCAAACGGCAAGGAGAGCCACGCACCAGTCATTAGTTCAGCCACATTTTGATAGCGCTCGGCGTTGGGTCAGCTTGGTTGAAGTGTCAAACCCGATCTGACATTCTTCACAGCCTGACATTGGCCTAATGAGGGGATGGACACACACAGCCCTGACCGACATGGAGTAGTGGTCTTGAGTAAGGCTTCCAACAGGGAAAGCTGCCCTGACAAGACTGTCACCCGTAGAGGTGGTTAAAGTTGGCAGATGAGTTGTGTGCTCTCTTTCTAAGCAGGAGGGAGAAACAAGACCCTTTAACAAGCAAGAGGGTTAGAAATAGAGGAGACGCTCACACAAGACAACAGTACTATGGCAAGGCCATTTTGGAAAGCTTTTGAATTTGGAATTTTTACAATTGTATTGGTGCCTCTTTCGATCTTGAGAGAAACAAGAGAAAACACAGATGTGGAGAAACTAATATCTAGAAGTGTGACCCCAGGGAAGGGCAGGGAAGGAGATCTCTGCAGCATGAAATTGGTTGAGAAAGTGAACACAAAAGCTAAGAGCACAAGACTACCCATTTGGGACACAAGATACTCTTTAGTTTTGGTCGATAAACAGAGTCATGCAAGAGGTACACACCTGTGTGCACACAGAAACCTCCCTTCTCCATTCAACAGGTGCACTTAGGTCAGTGGCTCTCTCTGGGCTAATTGCTTGAGCCTGAAGTGGGAATACTGGTGTTAGGGAGACTATTCCCATTTCTCAGCACAGATTCCAGAGGGAGAATCTAACCTTTCAAGAAGATGTCACTGCAGTACAGGACAACTGAAATCTCTGCTTCCTCCACTTGCCATCCAAGGAAAGTGGAGGCTCTCGTTTCATTTTTTTGGATGCAAGCTGTTTGTGCTAACCAGCTGCCGTTATTTCAAATGGAAAGTGTGATCAGTGGGACTAGTTACTAACTCACGTCGTCCCGTTTCTGATGGGTATCATGTTGACTTGCTCTAGTGCCTGCAAATGACAGTGACACAAATACACTTAATACAGTGTATTAATCTTTGAATCCATGCATGGTGGCAGGACTAAAATAGAGCTTCTCTTTCTCTCCATGGAAGAAAGAAGGAAAAAAAGTGTGTGTGGGAAAATCCCCTGCCTGTAAGATCTCCCTTTTCTACCCTGACAATTTTTGTGTGTGAACTACAGTAGCTTTTTGTATTCTTGAAAACTGGACACTCCTAAACTGATGAGCTCACTGCTGTTTGCATCCTGAAGAGACATTAAGGCAGAAAGTCAGCAACAGCAGATCAGTGTAGCTTCACCCAAGTAAGGAGAGCAGCAGTGATTTACGCCAGCTACGAGTCTAGATTCATCCTGTTTCAAGACACAGCTTATTCCAGTGAGGAACATCACTCAGCTTACAGGCAAGGGATGAAGCAGCATTTAACTCAGGGGAGGGAGGGAAAAAACCACAGACATTTCCAAATGTAGAGAGAAAAAACCCCAAACCACTAGAGTTGAAAGATCTGTTGTAAATAAGTCACTGGTTACACCAATACGCTAGCCCTAAGAATTTTTCAGGGGAAGAGTCACACAGGCCAGGGTAGCATTTGATTGCTTCATGGAGGGAGTATAAAAATGCACGCCCAGGAACAGCAGCAAAGGCACAACTCCTCAGACAGCAAAATGCCTTCTGGAGCTCATTAGTACTGGTAGAGGGAGCAGTGCGGGGTGGAGTGGCTGCAGATTTCTACATCTACTGAAGAGGTGCGGTGCATTTTTCCCCGTGGGAGGAAAAGAATACTTGGAAGTAGACCCTCCTCAGCTGTCTGCTGCCCCTTCCCTTTGGAAGGCACATCTCCCCCCACCCCAAAATGCACATTCTGTATCCGTACAGATGCCCTGTAGCACATGACATAACATGGGGAAATAACATACTCGTTCCTGTTGTTCAACTGATACTAACCGTGTACTCGAAGAATCCTCTCTTGGATCAATTATTCCATTACTGCATATATCAGTAGGACTATAACACACTATCATTCTTGCCCGTGTTTGAATTTCATTTTGCATTCCTCTGGCTGGTGCAGCTTTTTTCACAGAATCCAGAAGGCCACAGTTAGTTCTCATCATTTTACTCAATACAGTTATACTGGCATTTTGAACTGTTTTAGGACAGCAAGAACTTCTTTGTTTTTATCCCCTTTTAAATGAGTGAGATATACACTCATTGGTTTAAATATGCTACAGCTCATGGTTGACAGCTGTGTAAGCTTCTTTTCCAGTGTTCTAGAAATTACAGTTTGCCTTTCAGAACTGCTACTACATGCCACTCATACTGCTCAGTTGTTAGGCACCAAAGCACATTATGAAAAAAAAAAAAAAGGAGAAATAGAAGGTGTAAAATAATCCAGTTAAAAAAAGAGTTCAGACGAACATTAACTGCAAAACACCATCACTTAATTCCAGATGAGAAAAGGTCATATTCATGCCTGGGCAATAGCGCATTTACTCTTGCTACACTTGCAAGGGCTGTGTGGACCTACACCACAAGATGACGTGCCCCTGCCATGCTGTTGTGGGCAAACGCAGTGCCACACACAAACGCAGTCAGGGAGTCATGGTAAACAGAACACTTTGAAAATTTAGTTTCTTCAGCAAGTAGTTTGTCATTACGTAGCATCCTGTTTACCTGGATTTTAAAAAATCCATTTTGGCATTTGTCTACTTAGTATGACTGGTTGAAATAGTCTATAGCAGTGAGAGTCACTATATGGAACTGTTCTTTAACTAAAATGGAAAAGGTTTTTTTCCCCAGGGACAGTAAATATTTACTCCAGGTAGGGAATGGCAAAAAACCCATTAACCCACAAAGAATTTTTCATTTTCCCCCCACATTCTAGAAGCATTTTCTCTTGATACATTTTATTTGACAGACATTTAAAAATTATTCAAGTCTAACACACATATATATATGTGTGTGTGTATATATATATGTGTGTATATATATATATGTGTGGTGTATATATATATGTCTAATATAAGTCTAACAAAATAAAGTTATTCCATAGCATAAACTACCTTGGAAGGGCAGGTGGGAAAAGAGGATATCATCATGTCTTTGAAAGACACAGCTTATCATTCCAAGTTAGAATAAAATCACAACAAACTTAAGAACAAAAAAAAAAAGAGAGGGTTCTCAGAGTAACGATTTTGTCTCCTGACTGATAATTAGCTCTTAAGGCCTCTGTGGTTTTCGCTCCATGACTGATCTGCTGAATGGCCTTGTACAAGTCACTTATCCTCTTTATGCCTCAGAGCACATACAGCTGAGAGAGATATACACTAGCTATAACCATATGTCATTATGCCAGTGCAATGCAGTGTGTCAACCCAAGTATTATCTTCTTCTACCTACATGGAGCACGTTCATGCAGATTTTGCTTACCTAGACAAGTCTCCCATTTACAATAAACGAGGTAAGGAACATTTACTGTAACCGGTCAAAGTTTAGAGGAATAACCCCTCGCTCCCTCCCCCAAACAGTAATCATCATCTTTCCCTCCGTGCCTGCATCTCCTGTGACTCTGACTCCTGAAGCCAGAGCTGTACACAGGCTGCTAAAGGCAAAGGGTAATTGTGTCCAAGTACCCGAGGTACTGCTCTCAGCTGCATAGGATGTTGTGATCTCCTGTTCCGAGACAGCAAGAAAATTCAATACCTGTTTTTATGCAATAGCAGAAAGATGTGATTGAAACAGCAAATACACTCTAAAGAGCGGCCACTTCCCAGGAGGGCAGGGTACATAGGTACTTGGGCAGCAGTCCCGGGGGGCAGGGGTTTGTGGGGCAAGAACATGTAAATAACCTTGTCAGGGGTATTATTTTCAGCTGCCTCTGCGATCGCAAAGTTCCTACAGCTCTAGTCGCTGCAGTGAAATGCACCCTCTGGTTATGATGCTTCCCTTCTGGGGAAGCTGCAGGCTTAGATGAGCTTTCCTGCTTGACTGAAGACCTTTCCTGCCAACTAAAGATCTACGTACATGTTATCAATTGCACCACCCTGGAAGCACTTCAACTATTAACAGCAGAGTGTTAAAGGATATTACTGTACACAAATGCAAAGTCAGAAAGATTATATTAAGCACACCTTAGGATACCTGACATTAACTACAGCATCTTTACACAGTATATCTTCCCTCAGCTTGCCTGCTTTAAATGCCTTTGCTGAAGTGGCAGGTTTCCATTCCGCAGCTACCTGATAGAGATGTGAGCAGGAAGAGACTCTTGAAGCTGCAGCTCCATGTGAGCCATATGTTATTTGCAGATGCAGAAGACTTTACCTATTAAAATTCAGAGCAGCTGTGTTCAATGATAAAATGATAACTAGTATCAACTCTTTCTCCCAGGAGCTGAGCCACCATCATCCATATAAGGGAAAAATCACTGAACTAAATGGAGTCATGGGCAGCCAGAGGAAGGATACAGAATCCCAGGAACTGGTTCTGTTTGCAACGTTTATTCAGGTCAGCTCAAGAGATGAGGAATCCTTAAAGGACTTGGAGGGTCCATAAAAATCACACCTATTCTGGTACCTCCTCTGCACTTTCTTCACTCTGTGTGCATGGAAGTCTCCCTTTTTGAAGTTGTCATTTCTGGTTGGAAGCACTTTTATGATCTTATACCTTCCAGGTCCAGCCTCAGCTCAGCACCTGCTATTTAAGCGGCAGCTGACCCTCTGCAGTTGTATGAGCAGCCAACAAAGCTCTACCTGTTACAACTGGAGCTAAGAAATGAGATGACACATCAAAAGATTCTGGCCTTTATTTCAAACCTCTTAGTATTCAGGGTGTTGTTGATTCCCTGTTTTCAGATTCAAGCCACTTAAAAAAAATATATTAGAAGCCATTTTACATCTGGATCTCAGGTTCCTTCACCTAAACTCCCAGTACGTTTGGTTACATAGTCCTTATCTGTTTTACTCCATATCAGCTCTTACATGCTGCCCCTCACCATGATGGCAGGTCTCTAGTAGCATTTGAGAATGACTTGCAGAGTTTTCCCTTGCTTTGTTCTCACCATCACTATTGCCCCTTCCCCATGGCAGCCAGAGGGTGATGTGTTGGCCTTCATGCTGGGATTCATGTGATCTACTCCTGATCCATCTTCTCTTAAGTGATATTTTTTTCATTAAGGATTTGAATCCATTAGTGGAAAGAGGCTAGGGACATAACACATCTTCGACATGTTTATTTTTGTGAACGCTTGTTTCCCTCCCCTCTTGTAATTCTTCAATTTACTTTAATTAAGCCTTGAAACAAAACCACCCAGGCTTACTTTGCAAGCGCGACTGGTGTCCCCAAGCTGAATCATCTCACCATTAAAGGTACTAGCATCCACCCTTGTCAGCCACTGTCTACAGGCAGGTGAAGGTTATGCTCTGCCCTCTGAGAATTTTAATGATTATTTTTGCTCCCTTTGAGCAGTGAGCCCAGAGCAGGGTGGCAAGAAAACAGGAGTCCTCATTCTTCCTTCCTGCTTTGTGCATGATATTCTACACCATCTCAATGTGTAGAGCAGCTCTATCTAGTTTTCTCCAAGATCTATGCACTCCTGCTGCAGGACGTCTCTTGATTTACTGTGAGCTCCAGATGAAAAGTTGCTCTCATTCCTGGAGAACTCTAAGTCACTATCAACAGGCTGTTGATTGGGGCTTAATCAGTGCCAAAACTAAAGTGTGGTAAATGAAAGATTTTTCCCCCATATGCTGTATTTTTGGAGCGCCTAACATAAATGTGAAAGGCTTCAAGATACACAGCTCGGGCCGTGGTGGACACAAGACAATTCCCAAAATTATATTATAAATACTGGGCTGTTGCTTTAAGAGTCCTCACAGATATTTCCAACCTATGTACCATTTCAATTATTTCCTGCCCTCCCCCCTAACCTTGTAAGCCAGGAATATTTTCTGAAGCATGTCTCTCTTGCATGGTCTTGTGCCAACATGTGACGTAACAACAAAAACTCCATGGCTTTTTGGTTTTCACGGCAAGATTTATCACTTCACTCTGCCGCTACCAAACAAACAAGCAATGCAAGAAAAGCTTCATTTGTGCTTCCTGAACCAGGGTCCAGTATTGTGCATACAATGAGTGTCTATCTGTTCAGAGAAGCCATGGAAAAAAGATCAAGAAGAGTTCAAGGGTACAAAATATGCATTTAAAACCAGGGGAGCAATGAAAAGGCCAACTGAGTTAATACTCAGGACTACTTAGGACAATCCTGACTCATGTTTGTATTCAGCCCATACCAAGTGAATTCTTGGGGGGGGCGGGGGGGGGAGAAAGTATCAATTTCTAGTGGTCTGAGAAAACTCCACTTATGCTTTGCAGACTTAGTAATGGTCCCTCCTCTTTACAACACTACAATCTAAAGTCTGAGGAATATCAGATTTTTACATACTAATGAAGATTTCAGAGGCAGAAGTACAACACTTCTCACAACTGAGCAAAGTTTTAACAACTAGAACAAACTGAACACACTTTTAAGACTAATACCTGCAAGAGTAGATTACTGTAAATGTATGGGATTTTTGTTTTTAATTAAAAGCAGGAATTCCTCTACCTGAAAGAGTATTTTCTTTTAAGATACAGCTAATCTGAAAATAAGATCTAGAAGCCACAGAGTAGGAGGGAAGATGGGACACTGGCCTTGTTCCCAGAGCATCGTTACACAGAAGGAAGAGGCAAAGATAAAGAAATATGTTTCTGTTCACTTTCTCTTACTTTGTACTATTGGTCAGAGACATTTATAACAGACAATGCAGGAGAAAGATACATTTTCAAACATGATGAACTTAATGTGCAACGAGGCAGGAGCAGACTATAATAACACACTGAAAAAGAAAGTACAAATAAAATATGAACTGTTATGTAATCATTGAAGACAGAAAATATTAAGATTGCAAATGGGGCAAAGAGTTAAAGTACATGGATCACTAAGCCATTAATCTATAATAGACCTGCAGTTAATTAGTATTCTCTGAAGATGTTTGCACATCAGTTAAAACAGAAGTTGAATGTCTCTAATCATCATTCTGGTTTTGTGTGTAGATTGTCTAACAGTAGCAATGGCTGCCTTTGGGAAAAAAAAGGCCACCACAAAAACCCCTTCCTACTGCCCCCCCCCCAATATTTTAGCATGATCCTATAAAATAGAGTCAAGTTCTATAACTAGAACTTTCGATTTACCTTTTTGAATTACTTCTGATTAGAATTTTTCTATTTTACACAGTGCATAGAAGACAAAGTGTTTGGGAAAGAAAGAGTCAAGCGTTTTCATGATCAGAGAGTTCTGGACATAGTCAAAAGATACGACAGTTCAGACACAGAAGAGTTTGGAAACGAATGTTTTATTTGCTCCTGGAGATAGGCTGGATTGTTCAGAAGCAGAAATTTAGTACTGGCACAGAGAGGATGCAGCTGATTTTCCATTATCCACTATTACTCAGCAGTGGAGCCACGAGGCAATAAAAGCGTTCAGGTCTGCCAGATCTCAGGCAAGTTAACCTCAACCCGAGTGCCCAGAATTACAAGCTCTTGAAAGAGATCAACAGCCTCGTGGCCTCATCTAGCCCCGCACCTCCATCTCCTCACTGGAATGGCAAGGGCAGTAATGAGAGAACGCTTCATTATCAGGCAGAGCGAGGAGCAGGGGGTGAGGCTTGGCCATGGCATAGGAAGGGAGACCCATATTATGAAATTGTGAAGCCACACACAGTCAGCACAGGATGCAGCACGACTGACTTTGTTTGCCTTTCAAGAAGGAACCGAATTCTTTCATAAAGAACACTTGCATCAGCCAGCAGTAATAAACGCACAGAAGGCCTTGATGGATCACCGACACTGCCCTTACTCCCCTAAACAATGGGAGACTGCAGACCCTCAGATGAAAGCAGGTCAGATTTGGAGAAAGGCACATGAGCCAGTATCAGGTTCCAAGGCAGGGGGTCAGACTTTCAAATCTCAGCCAAATCACGTATGTCTGGCTTTTCAGATCTCAGTTCTCACTCAGCCAGAAGAATCCCTTCTTCTAGACATCTAGCACCACTAAAAAGAAATCTCCTCAGGACTTAAAGTGAAAGAGTAAAGTAATCACATGCCACCAAACTTCAACACAACAAGGGAGAAAAAAAAAGAAAAAAAAGAAAAAAGAAAAAAGGAAACCCTCCTCCACAGGTGAGCCTTAGCAACTCGTGTTTTACCCCACAGGCACCTGAGGTCCCAGTCCTGAGCAACCACTCTGTGATGAGAGCGGGGGAGGCTGCTCACTCACAGCAGCTGCCCCAGCCACCCTCACAGTCCATTAGTGCTTGTGCTGCTCACTGAGACTATGTTAACTCTTTCCTTGCCAGCTCACGGTGCAAAATCGTTACTTCTTACATGGACTTAACTCCTCTCCCCCCCCCCCCCCCCAAAATCAGTGATACTATGCTCAGTTATGTTCATGGAAGAAGTACCTTCAACTCCCCTGTCTTGTGCTTCTCTTTGCACAAATGACAGAGCATATAGCCAAGTGGTCATTTCCCTGACTATGCAGATAGATGCTGTCAGTCATTGAAAGAGTTTTTATTGATTCAGAAATGGATGTACTAACCCACACAACAAAGCCTATGCACACAGCAAGGGGTACTAAGACAATAATCAAGTGTTCAGGCAGCCCAGAAAGCTGGTCTCCTCCCTAAATATACAGTTCTAACTCACAAGTCTGATGTTCCACAATTCCCAACCTGTAAGAACATCAATTGCTAAACATATTAGCTGTACGAGTTTAGAAGGAAGGATTTTCGTTATGAAAAAGTAAAAGGACACCAATATAATTGAAACCCTAAAGGCACACAAAATTAATTTTATCCCTGTATGCAACACCAAAGTCTCTGTAAATTGCAGTTCGCACAAATGAAATCCATCTCTTCCCATGGCAGAGCTGTGAACTGGTGGGCGCAGACCCCGGGTTGATGTGTGCGCTGACGCACAGCAGAACCGCCCCACCAGCCCCACAGGCTGACGTCTGCAGAGGGTGAGGCTCACACTGAGTTTTGCTAGCTTGGGGAAAGAGCTGAATATCTGAATTATAGCAACCATAAGGTTGAACATCAGCTAAAGATGCAAATGCAGTAACGCAGCCCTCATGCTATGAGTTATGGACTCTTTTTTTCACCATTGGTCGTTACAGGTCAAGATGTGGACAGTTGTACCATCCAGGTGCCCACTCTTACAGACACATCCCAAATGGGTGACAAAGACTAGTACTGAATGATGCAGCAATATACCAGCAAACACTTTTTGTATATATCTATTTTACGTGTATTTCAACTTCTAACATCATTAAAGGTACAAAATAACTGATAAAAGAACAGTGAGGTTTAATTTATTTATGACTAAGTGTTTAGACAGTTTTAGGTAAATCTAGGGTCAACAGTTTTTTTTTTTTTTTTCCCATCCACTTGAGGTACCACTTGCTTTACACATCCTATACTGAGAGAGCACATGGTGCTTCTGCTGATGTCAGTAAGAATCTCAACAGAGAAGAAGAACACATACAATAAAATTCTACACATCAGACCTTTACCTCTCACAAAAGGAGTTCACATCTATGCCCACTGAAGTGCATCCACTGCGGTGGGGGGACACAAACAACAACTGTTCAACAAGCAACTCTTCAAGGCTAAGCAACAGTTTAAGATGAGAAGAAAAGAGGTGGTGATTTTCTATCACTTTGCAGTTTACTTAGCTTGATTTCTCTCACACTTGAACAAAAAAGGCACACAAAACCAGAAAGTATTCCACAATAAGTATCACAGCCAAATCTATCACCAGTCCTACTGGAAGGGCACCAAGTAAAACAACAGCCAATACAGAAGGTTTGATAAGACAGACAGAAATCAAATTACTTACAGTCCTAGCAGCCTTCCATCTACTTCTACAGCAAAATGGTTTCCAATTAAAGTTATATATATCTGTAAAGTTTGTTGTTTGTTTAAAACCCCCCAAAACACAAAACCTGTTACGATTAACCCCTACCTTTGAGATTGTGGTAGCTGAAGTATTCCAACTCCCTGCTTAACACTACAGGGCTCTGAAGAACAAATGAGCTGTGTCATCTCTCTCACATGCAGGATAAACTCACAACATCTGGCTAAGCAATAAGATATTCTCCCACCAGAACCTCATCATGCAAAGCTCTTCCAATTAAGCCAATCTGTTTTACCTCAGTACTGCTGTAGCTCAGCCCCACTGTTATAACCCTTTCTTGTTTGCATTCTTTGTGTGTCTCTCTTTTACACAATGTAAATATACATTTTATCCTTGATGAGTACAGCTATATTTTGAGAAGGGATTGGATCAGTTTCAGATAGCAACAGAAATGTGAAATAAGCAGAGGCTGTAAAAATTAAATTACATATGAAAGCATGCATTAGAAAGGCATTTGCAAGGTTTTAAAGCAAGTATTTTAAAAGTTACAAAATACACAAATTAAATTTGCTTCTGCAACTTTTTTTTTTTTGGCATCCTCTCATGGATATATGGTATGATAAAGCCTTTAATTGCATGATCACATGCAATTTTTTCTCCTGGACCCCTGTCCCTTTCACTGCATAAAATAGATATTGTTCTCTTAACAAGAAGCTGTTCAATCTTTTGAGTTTTTTTTCTATATTATGCAATATAAGGTCCATGCCTTAAACACAGCAAACCAGTATAGATCTGCTGAAAAGACAGAATTGTTAATTTTCTTCTGGGCTGTTGTATCTTGCTTATTATCAGCACAGTGAAAATCAGAATGCTAGTTGAACACAAAAATTGCTAGTTGAACACAAAAATTGCTAGTAAGGTAGGAGATTGCAGAGGCTTCTAGAGATATTTTCCAAATGAAAAATTTTCATGTTCTCTACGAATCTGACTCAACCCCCTATTGCTGAACATGAAGAAAGCTTTAGTCATCAATGAGTTATATGATTTTATATTGATTCGAAATCAGTGGCCTGGAGCTTTTCCTGAAAGATCATTTAAGTACCACAACAATGTTTTCAGCTCTGCCTTCAATCTTGGTTCTTCTCAGACAGCCAGTAACAGCTTTCAGGAAAATGTCCTTTGGGTAATGGAAAAAAAAGGAAATATCATCTGTTGTTAGGCATGGTACAGTTTCTAACTTAATCATGAATAAAGTAGGTTATCCAATCCTTTGGAACTGAAAAACACTTTGTGTTTTGACCTGACATGCTTATCTAGGCACCATCTTGATGATGAATTTATTTATTTATTTTAAAATGAAGCAACTGAGCCATGATAAAAAGTATAATTCACAAGCATATTACTAAAGCAGAAGGAATGATGGGTAGATGAAACACAGGACAAGGGCTCAGGAAGCAAAATGTCTGTCTTGCCACTCACTTCCCAAGTACGAGTATATCACTTCCCTGCTGCTTTCTTTCAAATTTCTTGTTTCTCCTGGTCCCTGAGTATGAATGTGCATTTCAAAGTCAACTGATGCTGGACTCTGATCAGTTGAAAATCTTTTGGATCCGGCACTTGAAGAATAAACTCCACTTACACAAGGTATAATCAGGGATAACTCCATGTAAGCCCACAGTAATTACAGGTGAGCTTAACTCATCCAGTTATCTTTAATTTAATGAGTTATAGGCATAAAATGTGAAATCGTGCAATTTCCAGTGAACTGATTTATTAAAAAAGGCAAGTCAAAGTCCACTAAATGTCATAAAAGCTTATTGTTTTAAATATCAAGAGGCAATGTCTGCATCCATCACAGATTCCACTTCTGTTCAAGTGTTCATATGGTAGTAAGATAAAGCTTATGAGTAGGGTTTTTAAGAAAACCACTTAAAGCTGCCAGACTCTGGGAGCTAAAATAGCAAAGAAAATTCACTGCCTCTCAGCACAACTTGTTATACAATTAATTTGATCTAGAAACAGAGTATTTACAGGGTAATTTGCAATACGTAAACTGTTAAGCACAAAATGGCACTCTTTAAGTCATTAAACACAATTCACCTTCATTACAGGCACAGTTGGGATCCAGGGATTTCTTTTTTGTGAGTGTGAGAGGAAAAAAGGTTTCTGTCAGGAAGATGACTTCTGTGGAATTTAATCGAGTCTGATACCAAATATAAGTGATCAAAATTATATTTGATCAACACAAGCGACAAAATACTTCTGCTCAACAAAAGTCTGATATAAACTAAGCTTATTAATGCATCCAGGAATTCACCTTTTAAAGTATAACTCTAGCAGCACAAAGCAGTTAATGTGATCACAGTCAAATAGCAATTAAGTTTCATCAAGACTGGTATAATGGTATTTTCCTTCATGCAAGATAAACTGTTAGTTAAGGGACTATATCATTGTTTCACATGCTCTCTGGTTTTAATAAGCATACAGACTTGAAAAAGCCCAGTAGTGGCTGCTTTTAGCATGTTTTAATCAGCCCAAGTAATAATTTCTAAACTGAAGTCTAAGGCTACACAGAGATTTAACTGTTTCACTGCGTGGTTTTAGAGATTCAAATTCAGTTTTTCTTCCTCTGATTAATGCACCTACAAAATAAACCAAGATTTTCCTAAGCATCCTGGACCCAATTAAGTATAAATTGCCTTTCCTCCTGTGAAATCCATGATGATTTCTACCAGCAGAAAGTCTGGATGCAAGTGTCAAACAGTACACTCTTGCCTATAACTTTGAAAAGAAGCATGGGCCAATTGTCAGGTTCATTTGTGTGTGCAGTTTCCAAGAGAGCTCTCCCAAAGTGGACAATTGCAACCTACCCATGTGATTTCCCATCTGGGTCCACAATCTAAAGAATAAATTCAATGTCCTTGTGCCACTGTTGCTTTGTACAAACAACAGACGCTACTCCAATGTCAGTACTTATCTAGAAGGTGGTGGGCCTGAGTTCTACTTATGTGAATGACAAGAAGAAACAAGAAAAGTGTTTCCAACTACAAAACCCCCTCAAAACCCAGGTCAAGTTAGTCTCCTGTAAGGACTCAAGACTTTCACTCTGAAGCATAAAATAATGAGAAAGTAGAATTTATTTTCCTGATAGATATGAAGGTGGAGTCACCATTGTCTTATCTTCCTATTTGTAGAAAATATGATCTAGTGAACTTATGGCAAATGACTTGGACTCAAAAATCATTATGAGACAAAACATGATTTACAAAAAGAGAGAACTGGCAAATGTCAGCAATTTTGATTGAGTAGAAAGAAAAAAAAAAGGCTTATTATTTCCCAGCATTCAAGTGAAATACAATTCTTAGCTCTTGAAATTTAAGAAATAAAAACAAGTATTTTGATATCTTCCTTATTTCTTTTAAATTTTAATTAAAATATATAGTGTATCTTGAAAACGCTATTTCTTTTATCTTCATGATTATGGCTAGACAGTTTTCAAAAAGATTTTGTATCCTAGCTCATGGAGTTATTCATGTCTCTCATATTTTCATTGGATCTATAAAAAATCAATAGAATGACACAGAATATTTTAGAGTTCCATGTAAATTAAAATCACAGAAACACAGGACTAGGAGAGACCTCAAGAGAGCACTTAGTCAAACTCCCTACATGAAGGAAGAATCAGGAATACTTAAATCATCCCGAACATATTTGAACTGTTCTTAAAATGGTTGTTTAAGGAGTTTACCAGAATGTTGCTATCTAAACCATTGCAATTTCAGAACACCCAGAATTCAGAATTTAAGCAAATTTATTTTTGCTATCATTCTGGGCCATTGAACATAATTATTCTCAACTTAAAAATATCTGGGTAATATTTGAAAGATCTGCATTTCCTGTAGGTCTTCTACTTTCTGTAGTAATTAGGCAATGTTTATTCAAACATTTCTCATATGCTGTGCTTCCTAAACCTCTTATCATTGTTGCTGCTTCCCTTACAAATTTTTCTAAATACATACATCTTTTGTAGAGTGTGGTGTCTAGAATTATAGACCAGCTATAGCCTCAGCCATGCTTATCAGAGCAATTCAGATACCTCTTATTTCCAGTGTGACACTTCTGCTAGTACACCCCAAAACAAGTGCTTACCACAGTCTGACAAAGAAGGGAATTGGACTGGTTTGATGCAATTTCTTTCCCACAAACATAACCATTTATAATTCAATTGTATTATTTTCTTCTGTGTTCATTTTTACCAGTCTTCCACAAGTTTGCACCATTACTCAGAGATTATTTTGCTGAGTTTCCTTAAATACTCTGGAATGAACATCCTCTTTCAACTTGAATTTTTCCTAAATATTCTTTAAATTTCTTTCTCTCTCTCCTGCTTCTCATGTTAAAATGATTTTCTTAAAAATCTACTATGAATATGAGAAGATGGGAAAGGTGGCACTGACAGTGTTTATCTGCCTAGGCTACTACCCATTTCCTTTCCTGTTCTGTTAATGATGTATCTTTCCTTTCTCTCACAGTTCTCTTTTTTTACTGAATACTTTTCAGGCCACTTTTTTTTTTACCTTTTATATCTTTTAAAATTCATGCTAACAAGTTCATATGTAGCATTTTCTGTCTTCTGGATGCAGAACTTGTCTTAATGTTGATCTTCTTTCCCCTTGTCTTGTTTTGAATGATTCCCCTTCCCTGCCGTTTATATCAAGGCATTCTGTAAGATCTCAGTTTCTGGTGATGTGTTTTAACTTACTAAACCAAAGCAGCCTGACTAAAATTCACACTGCTCCATAGCTCACGGCTCCTCACTCTCAGCTCTGTGTCATGCAGTTGCACTATAACCACTGGTGGTTTCACACACTGTGTAATATGTAGCATTTGTTTTGAAGCCATATACTCTGCAACCAAGTGAATATGAGAGCATCGTTTTGTTTTCAGTTTTAACACGTGCACCTTGCCCTCTCTGGCTCTGCAGGAAATCACAGTGCAAATCACAGGGCAAATTGTTCAATACGTATGTAATTATATATATTTATACCAATGGCTTGTGTGAAATGATGTGGTGGGAACTCAGGAAACAAATTACGTTTCAATTCCTACTGTAGTGGTAGAACATCACTTGTCTGGGGGTGAGAGATAGTTTAAAGAAAGTAAACTAGATATCAGGATGTCGGACAGGGTAGAATAAAAAATAGTGTGGATTCGTTTTGCTTTTGCACTGCAGGAGGACTGCAATTGAAATTTGAAAACATTATTAGTTTTAAGTCCAGTTAATTATTTACTAGTAATAAAAACTGTTTCAGATGATACATCTGCCCTAGAATCCCCTGATATATTTTTGGTCTGCAACCATATTTTTGTTCTCTATTTAAAAATATTTTTGTCCTCTGTCCCCCTCCTCTCTCCACCTTGGACCACTGACTGAATATAGAGGAAAAAAAGGGGGGAAAATTTGCCATATAGCAATTGTAAGGAATCTCTTTTTTAACAGCAAACTTAAACTTCATTAAAAATTGGAAGAATAGGATTTCCCAACAGACTGGCAATAATTCCCATGAAAATTTCTGGGCTTTTAGTTAAAGGAAAATTATCCTTGATAACCTTGATCCTAAACAAAAGTTTAGTCTGAATGTTAAAGTATTTCTAAATATTACAATGTCCCTTGATTTAAAGACAGATGAAGTCCAGGAATTTCTCTACCCACTGAGTAGAGTACAAGTGTGCATAAGTGGACTGCTTTGTACAAAGAAGTTTAGAATGTGGAGGGGAAGGAAGAAGAAAGATAAGCATGATAAGAGC
The DNA here is from genome assembly GCA_004320125.1 of Scolopax mira. Lineage (NCBI taxonomy): Eukaryota > Metazoa > Chordata > Aves > Charadriiformes > Scolopacidae > Scolopax > Scolopax mira. Next base: position 97,107 of record BJBW01000847.1, read on the forward strand.
ATGGACTGACACTGTCTTAAAAGAAAGAAAACTGCCCCCTTCTTCCTCTTAAAAACACCCAAACCAAAAACACAGTCAGAGACAAAGAAACACTGCCAGAAGTGTTTGCTAGCAGTTTTTAAAGACTCTTTCCAAAAATTATCTGTTCACTTTTTATGTATCTGATTCAACAGTCTCTTCTTATACAGTAAACAACATATGTTTAAATTTAGGCCCATATGTAAGGCCTAGTGGTATCAATGAGCTTATGCTTTTTGTGAAATTGTCTTATACTACATACACATATTTTTTTTCTAGAGGTTTTTAATTAGGGATGCTTTTTCAAAGTAATCAGAAACTGTTAGCATTTGGCATTAACTGTTAGCATTTTCCACAGCCATAAATATGCAGAGTTTAAAGGTCTAATTCCTCATCTACTCAGACGGTAATTCCAGTCTTATAATAGTTTGTTGTCCTAGTCCAAATCACGTCTGTGTAAGCATAAAGTGTGTTTGGCTACATATTCCCTGAAGTTATGAATGGCATGTCCCTGCTTCCAGTCCTGAACTCCTGTGTGATTGGCCATAAAATGGCAAGTTTCACAAACTTAAAAGTGGCTATATTTCAGAGAAAAAAAGTAATATAAATGTAATTCTGTAGGGAAAGTTGGGATCTTGAGAGTAGAGAAAGGGATATAAACGTTAGGAATTATTTTGAGGGCTAAAGTCACAGTATCACAGACGTTGTAGACACTGCAGACTTTATAAATGATTACAACTTCAAAAACCTCTAAATATTTCATGAACTAAACTGTAAAATCTGGCCAACATTTACTGTAAACCAAATAAGTAACTAAGCTGCCCATTAATTCAGAGAGCAGAGTGTGATAATAAAACTGCTCTTAAAAATGGGAGTCGTCGTGAATGACTGCTTTTAACATTTTAATAAGCATCATTAACTTCATATGAAAGGTTTATAAACATTTACTTTGCAAAACTTCTCTAATAACAAGAGGATAGATTTCATTGCTTGTTCTTATAGAGGTTTCTTTCTCAAACAGTGAATTGAAAATAGGCAATGTGTAGCCCAAAATTCACTGCAAACCTTCAGACTCTATGAATTATTATAAACCTTCTCCCGTTCCTGGGATCTAGTTCCAAGGCATGCCGTAAGATGGTCACTTACATTCAACGGAGCTTGCTTTGCTTTGGATATTTTCCTTTGTCTGTTGCACATCAGGCAAAACCTTCCTTCTCCCCTTATTTAACGGGATAAACCTATTAGCAGTCAATCATTAACTCCTATGGGCTCAATTCAGTAATGGAAAAATTACCTCCACAGTTGCCTGCTGTGAGATCTCCTGATGGCTCTGCAGCTGAAGAGTCTGATCAAAATAGCTTATGTGGAATTAATAAAAATAATACGTGGCAGTTATGTGGCACTTTCTTACTTTAGAATCTTCAAGTATTAATTAATGAAACTTCACAAGACCCAAGTGGAGCAGGTAAAGACTAGGAATGCTTGATGAAAGGATAACCGAGTTGAAAAGCACTTCCAAGGGAAAGCCGTAAATTGTTGCCAGACCCGGGATTAAACTCACTCAGGAAGTCATTTGGTCTGTCTGTGCAGTTTCTGAGACGGCACTGCATTTCTGCAGCTAAAGGTTTTAACCATGCACAATTCTTTTTTTCTGAGCGCAATGAACCTGGGTTCCTCACTGCTCTTTCCTCTGTCCCTCGCCTGACCGTGTCCCCCCCAGGGCGGACTCAAAGGGCACCGGTGATGAGCAGGGGAATGTCACTGAGTGCGCTCGGCAGAGGAGTCTCTCTATGTACCATATATCCAGCATTTCCTGACCAGTGTTATGGAAACAGGAAATTTCAAAGAACACTGTGTGCTTTGTGTGCTGGACTGGATTAGAAACAATACAAGTACGTTTACTGTCACAGAATTTCTAATTAAAGTCACTGCCCTTGTTTGTTCTCTACAGTGTGGTCTGTTGCTGCTGGGAAGCCATTTTTATCTGCTAACAAAAATTAGGCCAGGAGTGCATTTTTGACGGTACTGGGTATACAAACCTTTAAGAGGTTTAAGAAATATTGGGAAAGGTCTTACTGCAGACAAACCAATATTGCATTAAAGGTACTTTTTTCTGTATCATTTCTTTTGCTCACTTGTATCAATTGCACTGTCAAACGCACTTTTTTCAGTCTGGTTTCTAAGGAAAAATATAATGCAATCGTGCTACCAGCCCGTCTGTCAGTCCTGACCCTAATGATCTTGAACCTGCTAGCTGATTTCAACCTCATCTGACAGTGCCTTCAGGATAGAGGTCTCAAAAATCTTCCTCTCCTAGGAGTTTAATGATAATCAGGGGCTGGTAGAGGAGAGAAAATGACCGTATTAATCCTTTCTCTGAGGAAGAGACACGGAGAAAGGAGGCTTTCTTCATTTGGTTGGCAGCAGCTAGCTGGGTAGTCGCCTGTGTGTGTGGACTGCCTGATCAGCACAGCTTGCCAGTCAGCACAAATACACGGGTGCAGCAGAAAGCCAGAACGTACATAGGGGGAGGACAGGGAGAGGGTGGGAGGGGTTGCAGGACTGCAGGGAGCAAAGGAATAATGTGTGGCATTGTGACAGGGAGGGGTTTTAGGAACATCATATGGGGGACTATGGACAGGGATTCAGGAAACTGGGGAGGGGGGGAGGGAGAGAGACTCAACACGGGGATTGTAGGCACCGTGGGGAGAGGGGGAGGAAATGGGGCACTGGGTTTATGAGGAAGACCTGCAGATACTGTAGGCAGAGCTGTCATGGGCTGGCTTACTGAGTGGAGGAGATGTAGGTTAATTAATCCTGCTGCTTTTGGAATCATTTATTAAATTACATGCATCTTCTGTACTAGAAAGGTTTGCTGGTATATGCCTGGATAGCGTATTGTGTAGACAGGCTTTACAAAGGAATGGCTTTGAAATACAAGAGGGGCATTAAAGGACCTTGCTTTTTTTGCTTTTTTTCATGGTGGGCAAATAGGCAATGAGTCAGTTCAGCTAAGGGGAATGATTTAGTGATTGATCTAAGTGTCAGGTTTGAAATCACTGCTGTAGACTCCTTGAAACTACAAGGTCATCTCAGCCCTTCATCGTTCCAAGGAAAAAAAATTAAGTGCCATGCAGTTACCACATCTGGTCCTTTGACTGAGACCTTTAAAAATGAAGGCCTATTTGTTCTACATGGATTTGAAAGAATCTGAGGTACATGCTCACGTTCTCACACCCTCTAGTGTTATGTAGCAACCTGCACAACAGACTGGTGTATTTACCTATATCCAGCTGATTAAATACATTCCAGATAGATAAAATATATACAGATATATGTTATAGATCGATCTGTAATACATATGTTACAGTACAAATGAGCCTATGCTTTGCTCTGATAAATGAGAGACACTGTTAATACCAGTGCTAAACATTAGATCTCTACATTCTGTGAATAGTTTTTTACACTGCTGACAATTCACCCTGCCCTGGTGGATCTCACACATGAGATTCTCCCTTTCTCTTGCTACTTTACTGGTGCTCATAGCAACAGTATAATGTTCAAGTCAAATATCAGAATAAATTAACATATAAAAAGCTCTGTTCCACAATGGCCATCATAGAGATTCAGCTGAAGTTAACATAGCATGGAGTTTTACCTGAAGTTCTTCCAAACCCACACATTTAGGTTTTCCTGAACTGCTATGTACAGAAAGAATAACTTTACTGAAGACACCCAAACTGCATTTGCGCATCAACCCTGCACTGGCTCAGTGTCAAGGTGAGCTGCACACTGGCCAAACGTGGAGTCTAAAAGTCACTTCTCACCAAAGGTTACCTTGCCACTGTCTATTCTTATATGTCTGTATAGAGTATGATGGGGTCCTTCCCAGTGTCTGAGGCTACAAAGCACTGCAGAAACCGTTCCTGTGCTACGATACTAATAATAACCATGGGCCTTCCAAACTGTCAGTGCATCAACTTTCTACCCCAGCAATATATTCACTATTGTCAGTCTTATTTTAAGAGAAAGGTTCAACCATTTCACACTGAAAACTAATAAAAAAGAAATAACCCAAAGTGGAAAAATTAATTTCATGCCACTTTTAAAATAAACTTAACAGAAGAGAGAGTAAAACAAGTAATAGCTACTCGTTGTGTTTTCTGTAAGCTACTTTGACAAGAAATCAAAGCAAGTCAGGGAAGCATGTTTCTCCAATATTGGGAATGTAGCTATAATAACTGTTACATTAGCCAACAAAAATTGAGAAAGCCTCCAAATCTGTGACTTGTCTCCACATGTCAAAAAGAGCATCTGGTCCTGTGATGAGAATGAAAAATACAGCTTAGTGTAGGGGGAGGGCTGTAAGTGAACTGTGAACAAAGGACACAGCTATCTGAGTGCAGAAGGTGTCTGGTTTAAGTTCAGTTTAATTTTTTCTCTTATGCCTTCTTTCTTTGAATGTATCCCTGCAGATGGGGGAGGAGAAGAAAAGCCTAAAAGAAAGGAACACCAAGTACTGTTGAAATTAATTTAAATTGCAATCTACAATAGGCTTGGACTTAGATTGCTGACATAGTTATAGCATCCAAGGGGTATGTAGAGAGAAAGGAACCTTTACTAAAATGTTTGTGCTTTCCATCCCAGATAAGGTTTGACTTTTTTCTTACATAGTCTGTATTCTGTATGAAGGCATTGCTCCTGAAAGAGAGAGACTAATGACAATGAGTTGAACAAGGCATGAAGCAGACAGGGAATGTGCAAATTCACACACCCACATCCACCCTCCCACCCACCCCTGCAGGAAACCTGCTCTGCTCCTGCTCTTCTAACCCAAAGGCTTATTGAACTGGCCTGAGCATCCCAGTCTCCCTCTAAGGGGACGAGTGATAAATACCCTGTGAGAACACTCACATGGACATTTAGTCTTGAACAGCTAATGGCCTTCAGGGTATTGCCAGTTTATCCACAGTTTGCTTATATCCTAAAAGACATTAGAATTTTCTCTGATTTTCAAAACTCTTCTTGACATATCTCTACATCTCCTTTACAGTTCTGTATCACTTCAAGACCACACGTTAATGTTGCCCTATACTTTGCCTTTGTAGGACTCCCATGGTTACTGGCTATTGGTTGTTCTCATCCTGTTTTTTCCACTTATCTGCAAAACATCGTCTCACCTTCCCACTCCAGACCACTGGGCTAGTAAAACTTTCCTGTTTGCTTCAGCCAATAACTGACTGATACTATTCATGTTTCCTTTCCCTTTCCTTTACAGCTAGCTTGCAAAAATCCTGCTTGCTTGCATTTTTTTCTATTTGAAAAGTTAGTTTTCTTTCCTTGTCCTTGGCTCAAGGATTCTTTTGAGATGCTTCTCTACTGGTGCAAAGTTGAGCTTTGCTGTACCCAGCTCTGCAGAAGTGGTTTTATTCATGCACTTATTCTGAGGAGGAATAAGAGATCTCTGTCTCTTTCAAAGTTGGTAGGATAAAAGGTAAAAACCACAGGAAATGTAGTAACATCCTATATGAGATATGAAGGAGGAACACCCCTTGCAAGGAAAAGGAGAGTCTCTGATAAGAAATCAGAACATGTGCAAAGTGCTAAAAAGATAGAAGTACTTGGTTTCTTCAATAAAGAATACCTTCAGTTTTACAAATATGGACTCTTCTCGTGCAAAGCTTTAAAAGGGGAAAAGAAGGAAAAAGTATGTCCTGAATCAATATCAAAAACCTCTTAATATAAACCTACCTTAAAGCACACAACTCCCTACCCCTGCAGTTTCCAGTATGTCAAATCTTTTCTACTTTCATGTGGTTTTGACTCAAAACTAATCTACAAATAAAATAAATGTATACATTTCTTTTTTTGATGCCCTCAACTGACTAGCTGTACCTTTCCACAGGCTCTTGGAGGTCAAACATCAGGACTTCAATGTTAGCTGCAGCCTAGCTTGTGATTCGTATTCATTCCCTGCAGCATGTGTAAGGGCTAATACTGAAATGCTTTTAGACTGACAGAGACTTGGAAGAGGTTAGAAACCTTTCAGTGATTTGTTATGTATTGTTTCACTCAACTTTGCTCCCAGTATCCATGATCTTAAATATAGAACTACCTTTATTAAAAAGTGCTTCTGTATAGTTTATTATGTTGTAATTCATATTGATTTCAAGCAAGAGACTACACAAAAAAAGGGAGGGAAAGGAATACAAATAAAATCTTCAGCTGCTCTAAATAGCAATTGCTTTACTTAAGCTTTACTGAAGGAGACAAAGCCATGCTAATTTACTCCTCATGAGGATCTAGACCAAAACCATGCTCAGCATTCTCAAACTGAATGGCATTGAAATCCAGGTATTTCTGGCTATGAATAGGAAAGTATTTTATGTGCAGTGAAGATATCATGACTTGAGCAAAAAGCACAAATAATGCTTTTGACTTTAGATATGAAACTGCTTTGTGGCTTCATTAAGTTAGATTTATTTCCATGCTGCATCCCTTCCTGCGCATTCAACCTATTACTATAAAAATCAAACTCATCTTATTGAAAGAGTTGATGTCCTCTCAAAATACCTGAAAGAAATATGATTAAATGGTCTCCCCTCCTCCTAAAGCAAAATAGTAAATGGAGCTTATTTTTTTTAAATTATTTTTCAGTCTGCTCTACTGGTTGTTTTTATAGCATCCTGTGTGAATAGTAAATTTTATAACAACAGATGGTCGTTAGCCCATGTCTGTTTTAAGGAGAAATAATAATGCAATCTAACTACCAGTAGGTTAGTAAACATTTCTATGCAGAAAAATAAGACAGCGGAAAGTAGAGGAATTCAATGGAGTGATGCTTCTTTATGCGTTTTAGATATGTATTACTTTGTCTATACATTGATTGTCTTCAAACAGGGCACAAGCAATTATCCTACATACAAGGCACTATGAGTAGTTATTCCTCTTACACGAGCATTTTATTAAACTGTTGATATAATTTAGTAATAAGGCTATTTCTTCAGATATAGTTCCTTCTTTCTGATACTGCTCGGTTAGGGAGCCTCTCACCCAAACAAGTGACTGTTGGACAAGCAAGCAGTATCACCTCTCCAATGAAAGGTGCACGGAGACAGGTTCTTCTAAAATGCAATAGGATATTATACGTGCTCCGCAAAGTGATGTTCTGGAACAACTGGTCAGAGCCATGGGAGTCCAGATATCCAAAAACATCTAAGTGTGACAGATCATAATTGGGCACCAATTAAAATAAAGGATTACCTCCCACCCAGGTACTTCATTGCTGGATATGTTGTTCCCAGCAATTAAGCTGGGAAGTATACATTCACGGGAAACGTGTTTCTTGTCTTGAAGTCAGTGTGAGTTTTACCATTCCTTGAGTAAGGACAGTGCTTCACCTTAAAGTACTTAAAGTATATTTAATGTTTCGTAGATAAGGGAAATATTTTGCTGAATCCTTGCCTTTTTAGGCAAATATAAACGCTGTTTTCTGGATATTTTTGTGTGTGTGTGCATGAGGAGATCTATTTCCGCAGCCTCAGTGCCATGATACTGCTTTTCTCATTTTCAGGAGAGAGTTCACATTTATCTGGAAAGCAACTAGTGCTAGGGACTAATGAGAAACATCTGACAAAGGCTGCTTTCTTATCACAGTAGTGCCAAAAAACCTGAAACAGAACAAACTAGCTCCTTTTTTGGGTATGGAGTATTCTCCTTTATAGGAACTGTTTCACATTTTATGTGTTGAATGGAGCCAGTAAAAAAATCCAACCAAATAATTTTCCGCTTTTCCATCTATCTCATTATTTGTCATTTGTGAGACATTCAGTTAGCTGCTGGTCTATTTGAGATGATCTTGGTAAACCTACAGAACATAGTTTAATTTATTCTAAGTAAGTAATCATTCAAAAATTGGTCCTAAAAATGGCATAAGAGCTATTTAATCTTTCCTTAATTAAAACTACAATTTTTAAAATGTTTGAGTGATCAAATCAGAAGCTAGAAACACAAAACTATTTGACTAATAAGACCAACAAAAAAGAGAAATTTATAAAAAGTCCAAAGGTAAAATAAGTTTTATGACCTGCTTAATAAAGACAAATAATAAATGTATAAAACCTAAGAAATTTGTTAAAAGTGGAGAAAGCTAGTTTAACATAATTTATTTACAAACAATAGTTGAAACAAAATGTAAAGAATACTGACAATAAAGATTTTCTTCATCAACTTATGAAAGTTTGATAAATTGAGAGTGAGCTAGTATCAAGCCCTTAAATAAGCAAGTAAAAAGAAAATAGATTTCATATGGGTAGTCACTGTAGCCACCACATTGCCAAAGCATCAAAAGCATCTAAAATGGTGGAAGTTAAAATAAGAAAAGTACTGTTTTTCTTTGACATTTCAGCGTGAGACACACTGAAATGAATATTCAATTTAGAAAGTAGGATATTTTACAATGGAAAGCAGATTATTTCAAAAGAACAAGGGAAAATACAGGGAAGCTACTAAGCACTTCCTGATCACAGCAGGATCACACTTCACTATTTCCAGCCCACATGTTCCTGTTTCCTCAGAACAATTCCTGCATCCTTTAATTCCAACAAAGAACAACATTACGCTGTTCCTATACCATTATGCTGCTCCAATTATTCTTTTAAAACTGAAGTTCCACTGGACCACAACTTAAAATAACCTCCTTAACCAACAGTGATCCAACGCGATCTTGCAGGCTCCACTCAGAGGACCTGGACCAGACCTGTGCAGCCTTGCTGTACATTTGAACACTTGTACATTTGAAATGCTGCTGAGGGGGCTGAGACACCCCAGTGTAGCAGCAGCATCCTCTTTTCCCTGTTCCCCTCATCCCAGGGGAGCTTGCACAGCGTGGCTGGGCACAGGGAGGTCTCTGGGCTGTGCAGAGAGCAGGCACAGCATCTCCCCAGCCCCGGTGTGCCTATGGCCCCAGATCCCCACGGGGGTCCCAGCTCCAACTTGGCTTCCTACTCGTTCCTTGTTACTCCTGACCTGGCCTCTGCAGGACCTGTGCCTTTCATCACACCAACATTGGCCTGATCTTCTCTGGCAGATTTGTCACCTTGTTTCTTAATTAGTGAATCAGCAGATTCAATATTTTGACTGGAAGCACTAAATACTTATTATAGAGGGATCATAATTTCCAAACAGGCTTTTAGACATTTCCTTTCATCATTTCAATAAAAACTTTGCATTTTTAGATAATATGCTTTTATTTACACCTCTACCACTTCTGCTCTCAACCTAATGAATGATAAAAACAGACAAATTAGGAAAACTTGGTGAGTTGTGCTCTGTAGTTTTCAGTGCAAAACCAACAAGGTTGCTGCTGAGTTCAGTGGAGTTTGTTTTTGCCAGCCTACAAAACTTGTCTCCTGTTAGCCATCTGTCTTTACAATGTAGCTAAGAACAAAAACTGCTCTTTGAAAAAGATTCCATTTTAGAAAATGTCCAAGATTTTGAAATAATTTTGATTTTTCTATAGTTATATTAATTTTTCATATTTATAAAGGTCAGCCTTTTTTCTCCCCACCCCAGGTCCAATCTGCTCTACCCCAGACAGTGTGTATTTATGTGAGCCTAGAGGCTTCCTCCAGAGCATAGGCTGAGCCTGCTGCTGTCTATACATCTGACTGAGGTTGCATGATTCCCATTTCTTCAGTAACTGTATTTAATTTATCTGGAAAAAAACAAAGATTTATATTTTATATCATCTAGTCTCTGCTGCCATTGATTTGTCAGTAGAATGGAATGGAAAATGCTATCAAGGTCTGGCAGCTGAACTGCAGCGGTGATGAAAGGTTGCCCTGCTTTTACTTGTTATTGCACCACCCACTACCTTTCCAATGATGATTTGTCTGCACTATCACTTTTACTAGCTGTGGTGCAAACCACAAGGATACTGTTCTCAGGTCATAGCTACAGTGGAGAAAAAAGTAATCCTTTTTTTTTCCATCAAGGATTTTCCATATTAAATCTAGCTGAGGAGGAAAATCCTCCCAATTTAATTTCTCTGGAATCTCTTGTCTGGCTATGCAGCACTTAAACTATAAATGATGGCCAAGATTATGGTTAAATTAAGCAAGCGGAAAACAGGAAACAGAGATAGAAAAATGTTAAAGAGAGCAAAAAAAAAAAAAATCTATTCACCATCTTCTTCTCAAGATATTTTGTCAATAAACTCCGGGAGTATCCCTTAAAACTTGATCAATTTTAAAAAAAAAATATCCTGAAACGATCAGTGGTAGAACATATGCTTATGTATATTTTTCATACAACAGTAGCAAGATAAAGAATTGGGAAATCATTCATAGTTGTTGCAAGTAGTCCATGTCCACAGGGATCAATAAAGTCTCGCTGCCTAGAGCCTGAGCCAAAGTTGTTCTTTATTTCACTCTGCATCTCCTCCAAATAGGAGCCTCTTACTGAGCAACTGAGGAATGCAACAAAGACATAGAGTTTGGATTGAATTTGTAGACTAAAGTTTCTTCCAACTCTGAAAAAGTCTTTATTTCTTATGATATTTATGGGCTTTTGGGGAGCGGGCAACAACATTGTGCTCAGTATGAGAAGGAGGAAAGGTGGAAAAAACGTGGCACAGACAGGTGTTACCAAGCCTCTCCATTCTGTTTCATGTGCTTGAAACTCTGGGCCTGTTGCCTGATATTTACTGATGCTGTGAAATGAACTGGTGCTGTGAAATAAAAGCATAGGCTTGTGGGTTTAAGGTCTACTTGCCTAACACAGATCAAGATGAGCTCATGGGATTTTTTACTCTGGAGAACAATCCCAGTGGATGCAATGGACCTGCTCAGAGGAGTGAAGCTACCACAACCCTGTTGCTGCCATAACCCCATTGCTGCCATCAGACTCATGCAGCAAGAAGACTCCCACACAAACTCACTGGTGGGACAGAGGCACATGTGCCAAGCAACAACTGATAGTGCTTAATGAAGACCACGTGTATTCCTAGTCTGAGCACAGGAAATGAGAGATTTCCCCCCGCTCTTCTAATGATGTCTAAGAGTGAGTTCTGTGTAAAGTATTTATTTAGGAAATAGCTGACTGACTGGAATCCTTAAGAAAAAAAAAAAAAAAAGGGAGAGCTTTCAATTTCTTTTTTTCTTGGATTAAAGTCACTTTTGATTTCAGCTCCCTTCCCAAATTTCTTAAAATTGTCTTCCAGACATTCCCACGATGCTAATGTCAAGCCAATATCTAATAACTTTTTCCTGAACTGCTTATAATTTAGCACAATACCTTTCAGTTCAAAGGCCTTAAACCAGTTCTGTTATTCTCACAGCCAACACTCAGGACGTACAGAAAAGCCTTCCTGCTTCTAACAAGTATCAGATGCAGTTTTCATAATGGATCAAGACAAAAGTTTCCACATGCTAATAAGTTTTCACGATATGTTACTGATGTAAATGTCTAATTTACAGAGCCTAATCCATACAAATAGTTTATATTGTAAATTTCTGAGCAGTCCATGTTTAGTATCACAGAAAATTGTATTTGTCACTATTAATAGTTAATTATTGAACAGAAGTTGGAATACTAATTCTTGTAGAATTGTCTATTGTCACAAGTGAAACTTCAAGCATAGTCATAATTTTTTAATGTTATTATTTTATTGCTCTATCAACATAATTTGATTTTCTTGAGATGTGTCACTGCACTACCAGGCATTAGATATAATTATATGAGGGGAAAAAAGCAAGTTATTCCCAACAGCTTTTTTATTAGACAACACGTCAACTTTTGCTAGTAAATAAGACAACTTCTTTTGGTTAAACACAGCTGTGTACAATATTTATAACCCTACTAACATTTGCAATTTTAGCATACCTGCTAATAAAGAGATCTTGAGGGAATCCAAAATCTTGTGTACACATTCTTGTATGGAAGTGCCATCTATCTCGGAATGCCATTATCTGTAGCAAGATAAAGTCTGATATATGTTGTCTGCCTTTCATACTAGATTAATCAAGCTTTGTCTCTATTTCTAAGAGCTCCAAGAATTTAATATATGAACCTAAAACCAGAAGTAATATGGCTTTGTGCTTCAAACTGGTTTTATGGCCCTTTATACTTTATCTGTTTAATACTTTGCAAATAACATGAGACAATTTCTGTGAAAATGGTATCTTACCAGTAGACTTTTCATAGAATTTAAATTGTAAACTCAACTTCTTATTAAAGAACATTTAATGTTATTTTTAGGAGTTAGAATAGATATAAAATGTGTATAGCAAAAAAGACAGAATGCAATTTATTTTAAGATCTGTTAAAAAGTTAACAACTGCCACAAAGAAAAGCTAAATCAAATATGGTACTCTTCAATTTTCTATTGCCAGCATTTAGAACAAAAAATGAAAAAAGATCTGAATATTCCTGTAGAACACAGCGACAGTCAAACATAGCTACATAGACCAGCCCTCAGATAACTGGTTCCCAAAGCAGTTTTGAGAGTACTCCATTCAAGTGCCATTGGCTGTGCCAGCTTCTGGCTCTACTGCTATGGAAAGTTCCTAATGGCACCTGACTTGTGCGATCTTGATGTTAGCTGAAATAAATAGTTGCTCAAATGTCTTACAGTTATTAATCTGATTTTTCTTTCCTTCATTAAAAGGAGTTTCTGGCCCTTTCTTGATATTTTTTCTTCACATTAGCTCTAGATCTGGGCTGTGAACTTCAAGAAGCATACAGATTTGCTCTTTGCTAAGTAAGTAAATCACTATTTACTTATTTATTAAGTTTCAAAAGAAAACATGTAATACAGAATGGCTTATGGAAATACTTTTTAAAAGACAGTGATTTCTTAAGAAAACAAATATTTTTGTTTAAAATTCTGAACAGTGGTAGTTTATGCCGCTAACAGGAAGACCTCTTCATTTTTAAGATGATGTTGCCAGATATGACCAGCTGTTAATTGAACTGTTCACCAACATGACTCCCATGTGGATCATAGAGGAATTTCTTCAGAAAGACTTATGGAATATATTCCATGTCTTTGGGAGCTGTTCCTGGAAGTGGGCAAGGCTGGAATAAGCAAAGCCCCAGTTTTTCTGGATATTATCTTGCAGCTTATCCTCATATTTCTATAGGTCTTTAAAAGAATAAAGATGATGCAATAGGTAACATAATAAAAAAAGATAACACATTTAGTTCAAAATGTAGATACTTTCAATTGAAGGTTCAAAAATAATTTTTTACTTTCCTTTTTTAAAATTTTTATAATTTGGTTACAGTAACTATTAAAATTTTTTGCAAATACTATGAAATTACAATACTTTGCTGTGGACAAAAATCTGTGTTTTCAGTACAATAAGGACTTCTATGATAATTTTCCTAGCACTTTCATATGATTGCAACTAAGCTGGCGAAAGAATACCTATAAAAACTTTTTTTTAATTGATGATTTTCAGCAAAGATATTCAGTTTTGAACATGAACATATTTTTTAAAGGAAAATATTTGAATAATTCCTAGGGTTATACTTAGAATATACAATCAATATCCTGCAAATTTTTACTTCTTTATTGCTTAATAATATCATAGCCTGTATAGCAAGTACTGTTTCTTCTCCAAAGTCCATATCTCCTATCAGAGGCATGATAATTTTATGATTATTTTAAAATGCAGTTTTCTTCTTCACAGATTGAACTAGTGTGAATTTATGTGGTTTTCATACATTTTAAGCAAGCAGACCTTGATTAAATATGAAACCTTTCATTTGTTATGGTGCTAAAGTAATTAATCAGGCTTCTTAGCCAAAAAAAAAAAAAAGTATGCTTTCAATGATGTTTCAGAAGAAGGTGGCCTGTTGTTTTAAAATGAAGTTGGAAGAGAGCTTGACGTTGCTTTTTTTGCAAGTAACTATTAAATATAACAACCAGCATCCTAGACACTTGTCTGCAAGACACTCTGCCTGTGCAGCTGAATGGAAAGTATTATTTGTTCTAACTGCTTCTTGCAGATGCTTTCTTCATGGTTTCATGGCTTGGTCATAATGCAAACCTATTTAATTTTTATTTTTACAGCTGTTTAACTGGGACAGTCCCCACTGATGTTTATTAGTGGTATTTGTTTACACAGAAGGCTTTTAGGTTTGCAAAAGGCTGGGTTTTGCTGGTGGAGGGACCAGGTACAGTGTTTGTGCAGCTGGTCGCCAGGTAACCCTCCCAAACACCGCTGGAGACCACTGGGATCAAATGCAAGGATCAGAAATGGTGCTCTCCCTGGGACTCCTTGCATCCCAGCACAAGCTCAGATGTTTGCTCAATTTTTTTTTTTATGTCAGGCAGAACCACAATTCTACTTTGAAAAGATAAAAACTGTGAAGTGGCAATTAACTCTCTTCAATAAGTACATTTTAAGCAGAAGAAAATTAACTGTTTTATTGCTGAGTGTGGCTAGGGAAAACCACAACAGCTTAGTATAAAATATCAGTGTATGGCTGATCCCATGCAGACAAATATCCCAGATCAGATGCCAACTATCAAGAGGATTAAAAAAGAAAAAAAAATCATATTCATTCTCAAATAATGAATTTGAAACTCAGTCTTTGCTATGACCTTAGAGAACTTAAGTTTAAGTTATACCATGTTTTTGAGTTTTCCTCTCTTTAATTGAAGCAACTAAGAACATGGACCTGATTCTCAGCATAACATTTGTCTGCTGTCCCCAGGATTAGCCATACTGTGTGTAATTAGCAGCCAGCTCTATCTGAAGAGTGAGATCCTGCTGTAAAGCAATGGTTGCTGGTGTTGGCAGAGGTGGGAGCTAGAGGAGCCCTTCTGGAAGGCACTGGTAAAGACTAACTAAAGCTGGCACTTCTGCAAACCTGCATGGAGCACTAACAAGAAAAGGTTTGAAGCCTACTCCAAAGCGTTACAAAATATACAGGAAAAAAATATACCAGTTACTAAAGACATCTCAACAGGTTGAGCAGAGTTTAATCTGGTTGTGACGCTTTACAGATCTGGGCATTCATGGATGTGGGCTGCAGTAAAACTCATAAGAGAGACCCAGGTGTGTAAAGTTCAACTCTACCTTCATTATGTAATTTCTGTGAGCATTTGCTTACAGTCTGTGTATATTTAAATGACTTCAAAAGCTCAAAGAAAACCTAATTTAGAAAGGACAAGTTCCACCAATCCTGCTTTTAAAATTTACCAAATATACGTTACATGTAATTTCAGAAGCAATGTTGCAAATTACATGAGGCTGCCTCTAAAACTTAATCACTAATAGCAATACTTCCTGAAATTTTGAAATGAAAGAACGTCTAATAAAAGAGGAAGACTAACTAGATGCACGTACTTCGAGACAGAGATATATAAAGCAAATTGATACACACATTTCACTCTGCTGATACAGAAAAACAACTACTGTTTGAAATGTGCATGCGAACATCACAGACAACTTATACTACACACGGTATGTGTGTATATATATACATAAGTTGAAATTTTCAGGTAATCACATGCTTTCAGGAGCCGCAAATTTAAAAGAATGTCTCTCACCCTGGTCACTTGTAAGCAGGTTGGAAACTGGTCAAGCAGCAGGCTTCTTTGGAACCACAGAGATAAAAATTAAATTATTTTTGGACCTTAGAACAACCAAGAAATATTAAGACAGTTCAAAATACATTGTCAAGTCTCTTATTTTTAATTTTTATATGATTCTACATTTTATTGTGCTTAACACATTTATATTTTGGACTGCATCTGTAGCATTTCTAGTCATCCCTCTCCAAAATCTGAATTGTTATAATCACACCACAATTCTGCATTAAGTGCAAGACAGCCATTCTGCATACAGAAACCCAATTTAGAACAGTCTTAGTCTTACATGATGTCATGGTTTAGGCCGGATTGGCAAATGACAGCTGACAGATGCTCTTCCCCACCCCTCACTCCAAGGAAAGGAGAGAGAGATAAAGAGATGTAGGAGTTTAGAAGAAATTAAATTACTTTAATAAAATACTAATAATAAAATAACAAAATAGATACAATATATACAAAACCATATCAAGCTCCCAGGATAATGTTACTGGCAGGCACTGTGGAAGTCCCAGACTGGACCTAGTGACAGGTGGGAACTGGATTCCAGCTCTGGAGTCAGGAACACACAGACCAGGATCAAAGGCAGACAAATTGACAGGGTCCTCTTTAGACGCTGGCCATTGATTCCTCAGCTTTTATACTGAGCATGAGGCAGAAGGGATGAAAGACCCTGTTGGTCAGTTTTGGATCACCTGTCCTGTCTCCTCCTCCCTGCAGGTGGGACTTCTCTCTGTTTTTCTGTTTCCAACCCTCCAATGAGGCAAATAACAAAGTTTGCTGACCTTGGTTGTTATAGCAATAAGTGTAAGCAAGGGCCTC
This sequence comes from Scolopax mira, assembly GCA_004320125.1. Classification (NCBI taxonomy): domain Eukaryota; kingdom Metazoa; phylum Chordata; class Aves; order Charadriiformes; family Scolopacidae; genus Scolopax; species Scolopax mira. The sequence goes on from BJBW01000847.1 coordinate 113,548, forward strand.
TCTGCATACCATTCCTCGGCATTGACTATAAACACAGGTCTTATCACTCTGCGAATGAACAGTTTTCTGTACAATGTTGTTAATTTCAGAGAGTTCGAATAAAAAGTAAAATTACAAAACAGAACGTTGGTTCTGTTTTACCTCAAACCAGAACACATGAAATATACTCGATAGAACCCAGGTATGTGCTCTACCCCAAAGCAACGAAATGGCAACAAAAGACCCTTCCTTAAGGAGTACGTCAGTCACACACCTCACCCTGAATAACCTAGATGCTGAATGCTCTTGTGTCTAAATTTTTACTTTCTTTTACCCGGATCAATCACTGTGAGCATTTTTCCCTTTTATCTTATAGTCGCCTTCTGTGCTTTCTTCCAGATAGAACTTCAAATAATTGTTCCCACGAGGGATTTTTTCCTTTCTCCTTTTCAGTGTAGAGAAAGAAGTTAAACAAGACAGAAAGGTTCTGGGCAAATCAATGAAGCTGAGGTTAGTGGCTTTTATAAACAAACCCCCCTGTAGTACTGATACTAGTGGGTAATGGTAGCTTACCAATTTGTTTCCATTCCCACAGTAACTATTCTAAGTACCATGGTAACAAATCTAAACAAACATAAATATTATCTTTCCTTCTGGTTCCAAAATTTTCACATTTAATGCTGTCCTAATAAATAGCTATGGCAGCAGTTCCCCAGTTATTGTTCAAAAAGGCATGCTACAGTAAATAGATTCTAAGTGTGCCTACCAGAATATGCAAGCAGTTGCAGCGCTTAATAAATAATATGTGATTATACATAGATAATTGATTTTATTTAGCAATATAGGTACATGTAACAGTAAGTAGCATATGTCAATGAAACAGCATTTTAAGTAAGACAGGTTTGGTGAACTTACTGGCATGGCTTATCAGTTTGTTTGACAGTCTGAAAAACTAGAGCTATTTTACACATTCATAATACCTGTCAGAAGCATATTATGTGATTAACTTATGATTGTAAGGAAAATAGATGCCTTCAAAAAATTTTTATTCTAGCAGAAATTCACCTCAGAGCTTAGGTAGGTACTTGGCTCTTTTCTTCTTGATCTCTTTCACAATGTTATATACTTTAGTATTTACCCACAGTTCAGGGTTTTTTTTTTTGGTAGTTTGATCATGTTAAATCTTAATTTTCTAACACAAATATATCCTGCTGATATCTGCCAACTGAGCTTTCCAGTATGTGCATCCTAAAGGCTCTGCAAGCAGATAGCACTCCTGCATCGAGAAGCCTGCCTTTACCATACAGTGACCAAGCCTTGGGCTGCTCTTTGCAGCCAAATTCTCCCCAAGCTGTGCCTCACCTGGGGCTGTGGCACTGCCCTTCTCAAAGGACTTGGATCAGCACTGCCAACTTTAGGTAGCTGTCAGCATATTACAGATGCAGCTCATCTCACATGCACGTTTTGCACAGGATTCTAACTAGACCACTTGCTTTTTAAATAAAGAGGAAGACGCCCCAAAACAGCGATTCTCTAGAATCACAAAATCACAGTTTGAATGCAATAGCTTTCTCTTTCATTTATCTTTCCCTTAGAAATCCAGTGAGTCTGTGTTCAAGAAGACTGGGATACACCCTGTTTTATGAGAGTACTCAAATATCTCCAATATAAAATCGTAAAATTGGCTCCAGAGCTGGGGAGCTTTTGTCATGTTCCAGTTTGCCAACATGTGGGCTTGCTCAGCATCTCAAAGCGAGCACAGGCCTTCGTGCACAACCCTGTTGATAGTTGATATCTTTCCATAAAAATCCATTTCCAAGGTAAGAGCTTGCCTGGCCTTTAACGATTTGATTTCAGGAGTAGCCATCAACTCAGTGCCATGAATTTCCTGCCTCTGGACTTTAATATTCCTTCACAGAGATAAACCCAGAGAACAAAGGGCTGAATATTCACAGTGGAGTGTAGGATCTAATTTAAATATGTGCAGAGACATCATAGGCTCAGACAGATTTACACCCACTGAGGAAAACAGTTCCTAACCTACACAAAGCAAAAGGGCAGAGAAGACTAGCTAAAGTATGTAAGTGCAGGCTCATGTCTGCAATGCTTCCAACAGGATAACTAAAGCTACACAAACACATTGGCCCTTGACCCCAGGTTTGTTTGGGTTGGAGGTCTAACACAAAAGCTGTTCTGAGCTCAAGTCAGCTGCTCCTTAGCTTTGGGCATGACCACAGCTTTGCATGACCTCATTTCATCTGGAAAACACTTCGAGTTCTGGACAAAAACAGTTAGTCTTCAAGTGACAGATTTTCTGCATTAGATTTATATACTTTTTGCAATGTCTGGTTCACCAAATGTCAACAGGGCTACCCAGGAGGGCTGAACTTGTTGCCCATCTTGCTTGAGCCAGTTTGAAGCTATTGGAGTTGCAATGGGAAATAAATTTCCAGTGAGACAAACTGTTATTTTTGCATAATGCTAGCAAAAACCTATTGACTGATAGTCAAGAGTCGGTGGTGTTCACAGACACAAAAAGGAGCAATGGGCATAAACTGAAACACATGAATATCCATCAAAATAAATAAAAAAAACCATCAAGCAAACAACCACATTTTTATTCTGAGGATGGAACAGGTTGTCCAGAGAGGTTGTAGAGACGCCATCCTTGGAGACACTCAAAAACTGACTAGACACAATCGTGGGCAACCTGGTGCTTTAGTTGAGCCTGGCTGAAGTGGGGGGTTGGACCAATGACCTCAAAAGATCCCTGCAACCTCACCCATTCTGTGATCCCCATTCCTATCCTACTACTGTGCAATGGTAAACTAGGGAAGGAGTGACAAACCGTCAGAGAGACTTTATCTCTAATTTTCCATGGTCAAAAGCCAGCTAAAATCCCTGTTATTTGGTGAGTCACAGTATAGCACTTCTCAATCTTCTTCCCAATTTGTTCATCGGGAAGCCAAAATCCATTGGGAATTCCAAGACAGATATTTACACTGAAAAGCATACGAGCATCTCAAGACAATTGTATTCCCTTCAAAAAGCTCTTAACTTCCCCTCTGTTCCCCAAGACAGGCATCATCACCTAAAGAAATCTGATTTTTGCAGAAGTTTTCAGACTTAGAACCAGAAATTATGTTTGGAATGACAAAATTTCTCAACAGTGAATTCCATCCCACAGGGATACAACTGGAGGCTCTATTTGCTTTGAAGCCTGAAGCTCAGTTACTTCAGCAATACAGCTTAGATTGCATTTGGGAAACTCTCCCTTAGTTTGCCAGTTTTTGCTTTTATTACTATTTGTCTTTGTTGCTCTTTGTCAGCTAACAACCCAAGGAAGTTTCAACATCTAAGTATTAAATAAAATCTAGTTTTTTCTCAAATCCAACTTAAAAGGTACGAAGATAAAATTCTAGACAGACCAACAGATAGTTGATGTTCAATTCATATACACATTTGAATTGTTCATAAGACTTTTTTTCCTTTAATTTGGAAATTAAAACCAATATTTTCAAGTGCCCTAGATATGTCTCCAGATATTCGGTAGAAAAATGCATGTGTTTGAGCTGTCTCTAATGCAAGCAGTCCTGCTTTTCTGGATTCTAGACTACACATGCATGATCAAGAGGGTGCTCCGAGGAGCACAAACACAGGAACTGAAGTATTTGTTTAACAAAATGCTTTAAATAAACCAGAAAATGTGACAGACAAGCAGAAATTTGTTCTCCAAGTTTATCTTTCAGGCTGTTAAAGAATGGAAATCTTGTTACAGAGATGTATGTGTCCATATATGCAGTTTGAAGGAAAGAAGAATGCCTTTTATGGAGTGGGACACTGCAAAGAATTGAAAGTGTTTGATTTCATTTTTTCATTTTGCTAATTAGAATCAATACGTATTTTACACATTTTAGCCATAAAGATATAATTTTATTAGACTCTAATGTACTGTCACATCAGTTAAGTGCAGTCTATTCTGGTGATTTTACTGGGACTAAGTTGCTACTACAACTATGAAATTAAAAACCTAATCTGAAAAACTTCCTGTCAACTGATGCTAGCAGACAACATTAACTACAACAGCTACTGTTGAAATTCCAAATTGCTGGCCAAATTCATATTGTTTTGAACCAGCAAGAAGCGGAAGATCCAGTTCAGCTCAGGTCACAAGCGCTTGATGGAGAAAAAACAATCACACAGTTCTATAGACCTATAGCTTGAAAACCATATTATCAATAATCCTGTAACACCCAGATAATGCCTCAGATTCTCTTATTTTTCTTAATAACCTGATGAACATATTACAGCCAGTTTTGAGCAATGCACTCCCACCATTTACTAGCTTTGTACTTTCTGTTTGTAGATATATTAGCCATTAATATTCTTACCTAAACTGTGTGATACCAGAAAAATCATTAACCCTCCTCAAAAAATAATAATATGAAACTGAGATGAAATTCACAAATTGTATTTCATAAAAAGCTCAGGACTTCAAGTGTTAAGGTATTTTGAACAAAGAGAACTCAAGAGTAAGTAAACTGAGAAATGCTAGGAATAGAAAATTTGAGATCAATATTGTAGTCTTCTTATAGTCTTACTGAGAACTCTCAGTTACCACAACCAGAATTCCTAGGACAGAAATTTGCTTGAAACAGGAAATTTTTATGATAGTATTTCATGGTATGATTTTCTGCTCTTGAAATTCATAGCTTTAATATTTTCTGTCTCCTAGTTACTAAAGTTCAACTAAGGAGGGTAGCTTTTCCTGTGTACCATTATTGTCATTAGCCATGGATTTTTATCCGTAACCAGGAAATCTGAACCCTGGGAGAACCAAACCTGCACCCTGGAGGAAAAGAGCAGGAGCTGCTTCCTGCTTCATGGCACTGGATGTTCTGCTTTCAAGCTCCTCTGTTCTGGAGTTTCTCTTATTGCACAGCTTCTTTTGGTTGCTAGAGCAGGAATGAGTAACACTGATAATAAACATTCATTTGTTATTCATCTGTCCCTTATGGCATTATTATAATAAGATCTTTGTTTGAAAGGTTTTGGTGAGGGTTTCCTGACACCAGGTTGCGATTTATGTTTCAAATAGTGCTTTGTATTTTATGTACAAACATTAGTAAGAAAAGCTTTCTCTTTATACCCCTGTACTACTGAGAACTAAAAGAACTGTACTCTCTCCTCTTACCCAAAATTGGATGTAAAGAAAGAACCCTGTTAGTGGGAGCAGGATGCAATAAAGCTTGTTTCTGCTGACAAGGTACAAGGTATTACAGTCTGACCTCTCATAGAAACACATTTCCACAGCAAACACACAAACTGTTTACAATGGCAGTGATAAAGTGTTTCATGCTCTCGTCTTCTGCCTTGCCGCTTAGACCCGCAGCCAAGAGGAAAGCTGAGACTCCTGGATATTCTGATAGTTCAGAAAAAAATGACCATAGAAGGCAAAGGTCCACTTTAATAAACTGAGTCAAAGGTTGAGTTGGAAATTCAGTTGGAAAGTCCTTGTCAAGCTTGTACTTCTTAATAGTTAGGGGATTTGGGTTATGTTGGTAAGTCCTTGTGATTACTGCATTCATGCTAATTGGTGCTGCTGGAGAGGGGCAGAAAACGTCAGCTACGTGAGGGCCAGTTTCATTGCAGGAGGCATGATGAGAGGCACAAAGTGAGAGCAAGCTTTGCTTCGAAGATCTGGCCAGACAGGTCTGGGAACGTGAACACTGAAGCACAGAGAAAGATAGCAATTTGCCTAAGGTGAGGCAAACATCGAGCCTTGCAAAACAGTGAATAAGAAAATGGGTAATGTAAGCTCTGATAGCAGCTCTCTCTGCTGCTCATCCAGCAGCCACAGGTCTACATTTACATGTCTGTTACTTGAATGAAGGCAAAGGAAAAAGTAATTTTCATAATTATGAGGCAAACTCTCCCACTCAGCTAGCTGCCTCCTCTCATCCTGGCACAGCATCCCACTTATCACATCAATAAATAAAAAAAAAAGGAACAGTAGATGTAGCTGAACATATTCATATATATTGGAAACTTTCAGCTTCGCTTTTTTTTCTATTTTACATTGCTGCAACAACCCACATCCCTGCTGGGCTTTGATTGCAGCTTTAGCTAATTATATTAGTCGAGACATTTTGTCATACAGTGAATCAGATCCTCAACTGATTTAAATGAATGCAGCTGCACTGATGTTAGTGGAGATTTGCCTGTTCTTACCAATTATTCATTATCTCCCCAAAAATGAAAATGCAAACTGCCATACCCTAAAATGCAGTTTTAAACCAAAGGCATATGCCTTTAGTAGCTCTTTCCAATTTATTTCCTAGAACTCCACACATTGAGAACTCCATTTGCACTCTAGAACGCACAATTAAAGTGTTCTGGCTAACAAAGACGAGATGAACTGTGCCTTCAGTACATTCTCCAGATGCATCTTCCTGTAGACATAAAACTTCAAGACTGCTACCACATCCAAATCTATTACATATATCTGAGAAACCAAAAAGCATGGAAGACTGCTAGATGAGTATTCTTATGTACAGGATAAGAGAAACCAGACCAGGGAAGATTACCTCACAGTTATCCTCCAGACAAGAATTCATCATGGATTGTCACATAGGAACAACCATAAAATTATTATTTTTCTTTGTCTTATACCAGTTCTATTTGGTTTGGAAATGGTCATAACTTCTGGCATGTCAAAAGATTTACAAAACTAATGAATAAATCCAGCTAGAAGCTTTGAAAGGCTCCAGTGTTCTGCAGCTATTGGTGTTTAGGGCACTGGATGTGCTTTTTCAAATACTGTGGCATGAGATAAAAGCAGATGACTTTCCTCCACCAGCTATGGATTTTCTCAGTCTTTTTGCACAGTTGACTGTACAAATTCTTTATCTATCAGCACCTAAACATCCAAATTCTTTCTGGCAACATTAATGCAGGTTAAATTTCAGCTGTCACTCTGCCTTGTCCCTGATGCCTAGAGATGCATCTTTATGGCTCCACTCATTTTCTGTAGCCTTAGACCTTCTGGAAACAAAAAAAAAAAAAAAAAAAGGCAACCTAACGGAGGTTTATTTCTGCTTTGGCATGTAGCTTAAACTCCATAGATTAGATATTTAATGACTTGTTTTCCCCAGCGTTGCTGGCACCAGCCTTGCTGCTGCCGCCTGTGTGTTTGTGCTGAGGTTCCTCAGAAATGCTTCGTAGCTGGCAAAGCTGCAGGGGGTGGCACAGGAATCTTGCTGAGGGAACACAACTCTCACCCCACACAGAGCCCCAGCCCGGCTTAGGGCCGACCCTTGGCACGAACCCGGGCTCAGTGTGTGTGTGTTTTCCCCCTGGGAGCACAGAAACAGCTTGGAGAGATGCTGCGGCTTTTCCAGCCCCTGCACAGATGGTTTGCCCGTCTTTACCGCTGCTGTTTTTCGGGAGAAGCTCTTGGCTCCAGCAGGAGGGTGAGCAGCCCCCTCACCGCTCAGGCTCCTCACCCCCTCGGGGGGTCTGTGCCCTCTCGCACCTACAGGCACCTTATAACAGGAGGAAGAAGAGGCTGCACCTGCTGCTCCAGTTACTGCTTCCTTAGCAGAAAGAATTCTCAACGTTTGGGAACAAATATTTCTGCCTGTGCTGGCTCTGGCACTTTCTAGATACCATTAAAAAAAAATTGCAGGTTTTTCAGGTGGCCAGCACAATATTTTTCCCTTTCAATTTTGTCAATACCAGTGTTCACAGCCCTTCTCAGGCACATCAAATAAATTAACAACAACCTATAACAGTCATCTATACCTTTTCCCCATCTTATTCCTTTCTCAAAGGAAACCATTAAAGCCAATCCTTCCTACTGTAACTAAGGTGAGAAAATATTTTCTTCTATTCTTTCCTCTGACGTGTTTACACTCTTAGCCCCTGCTGAGAAAGACTATATTTATGAGATGGCTATTTTTTTATAATGGCAGTTCTGCTAATTTTTCCATCATAAATGCAGATGATTTTGAACAGTGCAGTGTTCAATTGCCTGATTGTGAAACACTAATGTTAATAGGATTATTCATGCAGGCACTCTCCATATTATGCAACAATTGCATAATCACTGCCTGAATATTGCCTTAGGTTCCAGCTCCAGATTCTCCAAATCTCTTCCTCCCACCCTGTTACAAGTGTTCATGCTGCATGCAGCTATGGCAAAAATTCCCTCCAATAAGCACTGCAGACAAAGCATTGAAATTTGGATTCTCCCAGCTTTCTAATGCACTTCTCAGCATTGGAGCTCTAGAAGCTTCTTGATGTGATTTGAGGGGGAGGGACGGGGGTTCTCGTTTGGTTGCATAGCTGGTTTTGTTTGGGCTTTTTGTTGTTGTTTGCTGAAAAGAACAGAAATGGCAAAGACAAAACAGTTTCCCAGTTTCTTTCTGCAAGTGAAACAGTTTTGTTTTATAGCAAACACAAGTGGAAGTGCAGCTGTTCAAAATGGATTTCTAGACTTGGCTATTCTGAAATGGAGAAAGCAAGGTGATCATTGCTGCCTTGCATCTCACTCTCAGACTTTCCTTTTAGTCACTGCCCTAATCATTTTGCTACTCTTCTAATAATTACACTGTTTCTATGTGGTCAAAAGGTGAATAAAAATGTTCAGTGTTTGGAAGGTGTATTGCTCTGTAGGGATCACGACTCATCATCCATACTAGAAACAGTAGTAGAATTAGAGACCATCTGGCCTATTTACCTGCTCACAGAGAAGCAACAGTCCCCAGGCCAGCTGGAGCTGTGTTTGCCAGCATTTTGGAGGTCCCCAAAGCTGAAGTTAATGACCAGATGTTAGCAGAAGCTTAGCATCACCACCTCCACCTCACACACCTTTCTGTCACAGTTTCAGTTGTCTTTGGGTGCACAGAGCATGGAAAAACTGGCCTTAGATACTCTTTGAGCCCTAAGTCTGCTTAGAATAAACTGATTTTGCACAGTGATAAAGGAGGGACTGAACCTGTCTGTGAAACAATGTCTGTGACAGTAAATCCAATCTGAATCTCATAAAAATGCTTGCTACTTTGAGAGCTGCATGTTCAAAAAATGATCAAAATTCAAATGCTGTATACTCTCAGGCTCTATCTCTATTAACATATTTTCAGGTTTTCTGTGCAATATCAGTAACAAGTGTCCCAAGTCTAGGCTCTCTGTCTTTCTAATGCTATGCCTGCCTTCCACCCCCCTGCCTCCTTCTTTTTCTTCTGTTATCTGTATTTCAGAGCTAGGAAAACACAGAGGATTTCAGTGTATGTGGTCACTATATGCTGGCTCAGTGACACAGATTCCTTCAAGGGACATTATCACATATATTGCAGCCCTTCGTGAATGCACTTGGCACCCAGCACAAGCTGTTGAAATGTGGAACTTGAAGCAGGGCTTGAATGCACCTGATGCTGGAGCCAAGACCCTCAGATCCACTGGTCTTTGAGAAACAGGATGCTAATCATTGCCTGACATACCAGAAGGCTACAACTACCAAATGTAGACTCTTCATAGCACGGACAGAACTGGAAGCTGCATGGTATTGCCTGCCCCCAGGAAGCCTCTAATGCCACCTGACATCCAGGTAAAGGCTGAAGAAACCAGACTATTGACAGCTACTGCAGACATTAATAGGCACTTCAGATTTACATTTCCATATTATTTTCTGAGCAAACTGTAGATTTCAAATATTCAGTAATTTTAATTTGACCTCTTTGCAGACACAGTTTGCTCTTAGTAAAGCTATTCTGGCTGCTCCAAATCATCATCCTTTCCTAGATGGAACTGAAGATGGAAAATACAAAATGGTGTGCTGGTAACAGATTGCAGCCCACACAGATTCCTGAGGACTATACATAATTATTACAGTGACAAGGGTAAAGATGACAAATGCAAGATATGAAATTTCAAGTATAACACTCCTAGAGTCCATTAGCTTTTCCCAACACACTCAAATCCCAGGAAATTGTCAGTATGCATGCCTTTTACGTACATGGAGAATAATACAGATGATCATATATTTCCTATAGCAACCACTGTTTGTTAGAGTAATACATTCCCAATCTCAGAAATTCCATCCTAATACAAACCAGACTATATCAGTAAATGCCAATAGAAACCCTGCCTTCTCTCCATTTCAATTACTTCCAAATGTGAACAGTTTATCTGAAGGTACATGGGGCATCTCTGCATCTCCCCATTTGGTAGTGCTTATGCAAGAAAAACATGAAATGCTGGCAGCTACATCATTGTAATAGGGAAAATGCATTAATAACTCCAAAGCAACTTGTCTGAGTTTAAGTCCTGACTTTACGCCTTTCTCAACGCTTACAGCTTCTTTTGCTCAGGCACACTTCTTGTTAGATTAAGGCTGAGAGATTTCAGAAACTGTCCAGTAATGTGGTGAAATGGAAAGCATTCTATAAATCAAGTTATATTGACCTTTTTTGTCTTCATAAGTAAGCTGGCACATTCTTTAATATATTAAAGGTGGTGGCTGTGCGTGCCTAAGGACTCATCTAAAGCTCTTTAGAATCAGTGGGAAGGATTCCATCAAGAGGGATTGGACTAAGCCCCTCCTGCTCAAGCGGTGACTTCTTCTGTATATCACAGGATTTAGGCATATGCCAACTGTATATGTTAAAGTTATAGATCTTCTAACAATGAAATGTGAAAAACTTTCAGCTGTCTAAAACAGAGAGGCCTCATGTGGAAGGTAAGTCTATAATGGAGTAGATGAACGGCTTTTTCCTCCATCTTCCAAGCCCCTACTCCAGAAAGAAAAATAAAAGGTATGTTGGTCTCCATAAAGAGACATGGCTTTTATTCTCTACATGTTAAGAAGCACTTAAAGGTATTTTCCTCTCTTACTGGTTTTGCGACTCCTGGAACTATTCCTCTCTACACTTGGTCAAAGGGTCTCTGTTCTAAAGAGACTTCAGTTCTGGAAAAAAAATAACATGCTGAGCTGGGAAAGTGAAGGACGACAAGAATTAGAGAGAAAAAACTTACATGGTTATAGCTATAAGGGGAGCTAGTCAAAAAGTAGTCTCCAATTCCCAGGAAAAATGGCTCCTCTGGAGTTCAGGTTTGGACAAATTTGAGTTGACAGCAAGACACATTCAAAAACACATTGTTTCCATAGAAAATAAGTTCTCAGGATCCTGCAGCTGCACTGACTGACTTACAGAAAATAAGCTTTGTGATTCTCAAAACTGATGGATTCTAGACAGTCCTGCCAGGAGGTCAGCCCTAAAGACACAGGTGCTGGATGACTATTCCTGCATTTTCAGGTCTTAACCCATGCTCTGCAGTGGGGGAAACCGCATGGTGTAGCCAGGGCTCCAGCTGGGTGACAGAGCTGGACCTGTGGGGACTGTCATGGGCAACTCCCACTCAGGGCAGAGCTTGCAGTTTCTGCCAAGGCACCCTGAGAGACAAAAGTTGCAGGCCTATGCCCAGGCTCAGAGCAATCTGCTTAGATTCCAAAGACTTCACATTTGGGGCAAAATTTTAGGACAGCCAGTTTTCCAAAGGTAAGTATCAAGTCCTTTCAAGGTTGCTGGTTCTGGGGTAACCTGGATGGGATGCCCCTGGCTTCTGCAGTCTTAGCTTCAGAAAGGTTTCATCAGACTCAGAATCAACTGGGCAATCTTTATGAACATGAGAAGTATTTTTGTTTCCACGTTTTTTTGGGTTTTGTACATACAAGAAAACTCCTTTTGTCTGAAATGGCTCTAGTTTTATTTTTTACTTTCCTCCATGAACCATGTGTAAATAAGCTGAAGTTTTACCTATCATCCTTGACAGCTGACGGATCACAAGCAAAAATCACATGCATTTAATTTAAGATCTATTCCATCTGGTCTAGTACAATTGTTTGGTCTTTTATGCATGTATTGTACTGCATTTATATTAAATATATTTCAGTTCATGAAATGAATTCATGAGACATCTAGTGAATAGCTATGCTTTGCTCCCAAGATTTAATTAAGACTTGATCAGATAGCAGGTTGCATCTCCCCCACAAATATAACTACTGACCAGCAAAGTAATTTATGAATATAAATGCCTCTTTCCACCAAAGTGAGTTCTTTCTAACAGGTACTACTGTGGTCTCTGAAACATAGTAAATATGACAGTAGATCCTATCTCCACTTTACACATACAAGTAGGTGACAATACACTTGTGTACTTGTAGCAAAACCATAAAAGGTTATAGGAAAGTTTATACATGAATTAAATGCCTTACCAGGAACAAATGAGAAAGTGGAGTCAGAAGGAAAGTTTTGAGTAATAAGAAAATACTAAGAGAAAAATTTAGTCTCATGCAAAACATTTGGTATGTATTGTAAATAATTATTTGGAAGTGTAGAGATTTGTTCAGTTTCTCAAAATTTAATTTCTGATGCTTGTTCCTTATTTTCAGTTCACACCAAAAATTATTATGAATTTTACAATGAGTGAAACCTTATGTTCTGTATTATTATGATATTCCATTCCTAGAATAAATCCAAGTATAAAATTCCTATAAGCTATAATAGCTTTAATGAACCTGTTTTAGTGTTAGTGTGTTTGTTTCACAGCTCTACACACTAAGATTGTTCTCTAACTAAACAAAGCTGAAAACATGGAAAAAAAATACTAGAAGCCTTTAAAGCAGCACTGGTCCACTGAAATGATTAGGGCACTGTACTACTTTAGAAATGAGTTTTCCAAAATATATTGCAAAATTTGTACACCTTTAAATAATACAAATAGATACTATGTGGCTACAAGGTCCATTTAAAGAAAAAAAAAACAAAACAAACCTGAGTTTGTCTTAGGATTCTTAGTTTGGTTTTAAAATAAAGTTGTTTAATTCTTTTAAAAGTTAAAAGACTGCAAAGGTAAACCACACCTATTTATCTTGATTTATTTTCAAGAATTCTTTTCTGTTCATTTCTATTACTTTTTTCCAGAATTGCACAAACTGAAATCCATAATATAGTCACACTTACTGCTGTTAGTGTCTGAGACCGGGAGGAGAGCACAGAGAAAATACACGAAGTACCCCAGAGCTGAGGCTGACTCCATTCCCCACCTGTGCCATAGTAGTTTACAAGCTGCTTTATCAGCACTGATTGGAAGACTTCAAATTACTGCCTGCCTCCTAACAGTAAACAGCTGAGGATTTGTTTATAGCAATGGATCTCTCAGACGAGATTCTGACTATTTTTTCATTATAAAGGACCTAGAGAATCAAGTCTGTTGTCTTTCCATTACAAAGATAAATGTAATTGGCAGCTATTCTCCCAAAGCTGAACACTCATAGTGTTATACTTGAATAATTTTGACTTGAAAGGTGTTAATATTTCCTTGTTATCGCTGATCTGAAACCTCTAGGAGGAATAGAATAGTTCTAGTTCTGCATCTCTTACACTGTCGAACTAGATGAACTCTCAACGAGTGGTGCAAGTTAATGATTAAAGTTAAAGTTTCCATAGTCTACACAGTTGTCTACAGAAAAATGGATTTAAATTTAGCTTTGTCATGTAGGCTATCATGCACACATTAGTTTCTACCTAATTACAAAGAGAAGTCAGAGAAGAGCCTGAAGATGAAAAGTTCTGATGTGCTTCAGTTTCAGAACCGTATATTTATATCCAATATAAAACATTTATCCTGGCACCTGAAAGCTGTGACTTATTCTGACATATGTACTATCTTAGAAGATGGCAAATCTGGACAAGAAAGATCTGTTCATTTCTTCAAGTAAATAAATATTAAAAACAGTAGATTGACAATGGAGCCCTGATATAAAGTCATCTACAGAAAGTTAGTGAACCTGGTAAATGCTTGGTCACTAAGAGGATGGACATTAAAAATTGAACCATATAGACAAAATGAAATAAAAAAGCTTTTACTTTTAATGGAATACCCTTTTGCCAATTATATAAGCAAGGTCAACATGTAATGGGATAAAACCCTAGATACACAGAAAGAATAAAATTTTTACCGTCAGGATAACAGTTACACACTTCAATTTAACAAAATTGAATGAATGCTTAAAGTCCAATTCTGACCTTCTTCGAGTGGAGCGACTATTGACTTCAACTTAAAGTATTTGGCTTGTAAAATGCTTTTGTCCTTTATACAGATTTGGTTTTGCTCTGTGTATGTATATAAACCACCTGAGCTAGTGGTGACAAACCACAGGGGCTGCTGTAGCATTAGGCACCGGATTATGGAACTGCACTGGGACCCCCAATTTCTCTGCTGCAGGTTTCTCCGACCAGAATTTTGTCTCTTACACGTGCCAGGCATTTTCTCCCTTGCAGGCAGTGATTGATACTCAGCTCAGTTATCTGATTCAATAGTAAAACTTGGTAAGTCTCCTTCCAAAAAGAGAAAAAATTTGGATATCCTCCAGAAAATACATTATCCTTTTTTCTGTTCATCAAGAGCTTATTCCTCCCCAGCACTGTTACAACTCATTGTACTGCGTAATGTCTCTGAAAGTGTCTAAACCTTTCAGTTTACATATCAAAGAAAAGATCTGCAATTTTTCTTTCAGTTTGTGAGATTAGAATGAATTGGTTTGAGGTTGAAATGTTTCAAATCCATTGTCATTTACAGTTTCTTGACCCTAATAAAAAATAATGTTTCCAGTTTAGATTCCTTCAAAGAGAGAAAGAGGAACCACATTAAGTTTACAAAGCTTAACCTCCTTGCTTTAAAGAGCTGTGGAATAATTTCTTGGGATTTGTTACAAGTACTTAACAAAGATGTGTTAATTATCTGATCTAAGTTTACATTTGCTTTATCTTCATTTTGTGCAGACTGTAGCATATGCATTTCATGCTGCCACCTTAAAAATGGTTTAAATGGTTGCCACTTAAAAGTGGCGATTGAGGTTCAAACCAATTCAAGTCAACTTGAACACATGGCTCAATAACACAGTCCTGTCCAGTCCACATGAAGAAAAGACAAGCCCAATGACAAAGGAGAATGAAAATACCTCAATCCAACATTGGAGATTTCTTTTAGAGTAATTGCTAATACCTGTCCGCAATAATTATCCAAGGAGAGAATTTTCTACCGAGTACAAATCTTCTTGATTTTCACTGAGATCTATGTGTATAGCTCCTTGGGGTGTTTCAAAAATTATTAATTTCAGTACCAATAAAAATCTTTGTACATTTTCTGTTTGTCTAAATAGCAAGCTATGAGTTTGTTTAAATGGGTACTGGGCTTAATGGAAATTTACAGATATCATACTTGCACTCCCAGTGCCCAGACGTTACAGTACCACAGAAGGCAAGTGGCCACGTCAGCAGGTTTTCGGGTATTAGTCGCCCTCTGAGAAAAATTATTGCATTGCAGGACACTAGAGACAGCTGAGAATGTTTTCCTTCATATGAGGTAAGGACAACTGAGGAAAATGAGATTTTTCTTCATTTCTGTCAAAGTCCATATACAAAGAAAACATTTCATTTCTGAACAGGGCATGAAGCAACCTGTCTAAAATAAACAAGTCTGGCTTAAAAAAAAATAATATTCAGGTATGAGATGGCAAGGACCGCTGCTAGCATCTATAAGAAATGATTCCATAGAGTAGGTAAGGTACATTTGAAATGACAGGACAAGATAAATATAGCTGTGTGTTACCAACTTCCACTGATTCACAGAATATCAAATCCAAGTGTAATGTTTGCTTCTGTTGCAGTTGGTCTAAAACAAGCCCTTCTATGACCAAATATTTAGAGGAAGCGGGTGGGAAAAGGTATAATTCTACTGATGAATAACTTGCTTGTTTTTCAGACTTGGTGATCTCAATTAAAATTCCTGCCTCATGAATGACTTAATTGTTTTAACTTTCACAACCAACAAGCCCAACCTGTGGCTTAAGAGTTCTATGGCAAGGCCCCCTTATTTCAGGTTACTATAAAATACACACAAAAATAAGGTTCCTCACATACATCAGGACAGCAGCAGATTCCACAACAAACCTTCCAAGGGATACTTGGTGCTTTGTTGCCTATAAGTGCCCCCTCATGAAACTGGTGGTTTTGTTGCAGCTGGACTTCACATTCCGACAACGCCAAACATTTTGCACATTTTCAACAGCAGTGCACATCTGAATGCCAACAGCCCTGACTCAGGGCTTTGCAGATGCCTGCAAAATCTGACCCCAGGCACAAAAACTACTTTTGGGTTAGTGAATGACCCAGGCTAAGAGCTCTCTTGTTGTGTAGTGAAATCCCTGTTCTATCTACCTATATCACATCATCACGTAAAGAACTTACAAAGAACAAGCCTGATAATCATCTATAGAAGCATTACTGATATTGTCTTGTTACAACTCTATAGTCTATTTTATGTACCATTCCAGAAATGTCTGTGAAGATGAACTACATTTGCAGCTTATAAGGTGTTTCTGGGTGGATGTTCCAAAGTGCTTGAAATTCCAGGTTTAGACATGGAGTTCAGGAAACTGAAAAGATGACTAAACCGAGGTTTGTAAGTACCTACACACAGGTAAAAGGCTGTCTGATGCAACAAACAAAAGCACAATAACATCACTGCAAGATATCCTGGGTGCAGAGTCTCAATTGTGGTGAAATAGCACACGTTTCCCACAAAGGTGGCAAAAATCAAGGTACTGAAAGAGATGGCATGAGAAGATTTCTAAAAGATTGCACCAGCTTCAGATTAACAATGACGAAATGGAAAGGGGTGCTGTAATTTAAGGCTCTTTTCTAAATAGTAATCTATGAAATAGCTCAATCCCTATTTATTCCAAACTTGAGGGTGGCCAGCTTTGTACAAGAGTTGCTCTGAAGCGTGTGGAGCCTGCAAACAAGTTGTTTGAAACAGCACAATAGCCTAAGACAGTCTACATATAGGGAAGAAATGACAAGGAATCTGCAGAGAACAAGTTTTTCCATGAGCACTGTTGCTAACTCCATCTGCTTTCCACTGGATTCATATCTTCTAGTTGGTTGACTTTTAACTGAATATGTGTGAGCTCACCCTAATTAAACATCCAGTAAGTGCTAGCTGGAAAAAATCTTCTATTAGTCCTTCTTTGAAAATAGACAATCCAGACAGGAAAGAAGCTTTAATTAAGGAGGGGATTCTCTAATGTCTGAAACAGAAATAAAGCTCAAAAAGATGCTTTTTTTACCCCCAAGCAGTTAAGCATTCATAAATTGCTATCCTATGTAGATTTTTTACTTTAGTAAGAATAAGTGATCCTCATTTTTTCCTCCAGTGGATACTCTAATAGGATATTTACTTTCCAGGAGAGCTTTTTTCATTATTTATTTAATATGATTAAAGGAATTTAATATGAGTAAGAACTCTATTCACAAAAATGTTTGGTTCAAAAAGAGAAGATAGGTAAAGATGCTTACATAAACCTCATTTCCTTAGGAAATCAGGATTCAAATAATAACCTGAGGGACTAGGTAAACTTGGAATTCACAGTGGTTTCCCAATTGATTAGTGAATCTTATTTCAACACTCCTCATGGTGGAAGAAAGATTGTCCTGGGAAAATCTAAACATTATTTCCATGATTACTGCACCACTGTCTCCTCCTTAAGGAATACGTGATCTATGCAAACAGAAAAAGGAGGAAATATTATTTCTACTTTACAAGCAGACAATTTTGACTCTATAGCCACTTATGATACATATTTCTCTGCATGTCTGGGGACATGTGGCTTAATGTTCGAGCTCAGGTTTCCAGATCTCCATGCTAATACGTTAAGCACAGAACCATTTTTTTCCTCCTGGACATACTCAGGGATACATGAGCTCTTCCGTGTGAGTAATCTCAGCAAGGAAAGGTGATACGTCTTGTGCCATGGAGCATGGTACCTGGCAGACTGCCAGCAATCCCAGCACTGGGGATTCTGGATGTCATTTATAACAGGGAATTTAGGCTGCCTGATTAGGTTCCAGATTTTTCTCATTGGGGACTGCAACAAGATAGAGAGACTAAGCAAGGACACTGCTATGTAGAAAACAGGAATATTGGGTGAAAGATAAAGGCGCAGTCACTTTTTGCATGCTTGAAATAGGGCTCCACTACATTGAGAATGACAACAAAAAACTATTGGAAAGAAATTTTTGCTATATTTATTTTTTAATTTAAGGAACTGTCAACAGAATGAACTTAAGGTTTTATTTATTATGGGCATATTCAGAAGAGTACCAATGTGCTTTTTTTTTTTTTTCAACATGTGTGACAGCTACTGTGATCTATTTTAGAGAATAATGCAGCTTTGAGATAAAGTGATAGTATACCTTCTCAATGTTGCCACTCTTCAAGTAAAAACCTTCTTCTTAAATATAGATTCCTGGCATAGTATCCCCACTAAACATGTTTTTTTGTCCCCAGCTCACAAGTGGTTTTGTTTCTTTTTAAAAGTATAAACATACTAGGAAACTATAAATTCTACTAGAAGGACTTCCATTTATTTCAAAGGGATCCAAATCAAACCCTATTTTACTACCAAGCAAAAATGTACTTTGCTATTTACACCAGAGATTACAAATAAAAAAATGACTAATGAGTAGAAAAGAATGAAAAAGTTTCCTATTCTGCCTTTTTTATACAGCCAGAGAGATACGTAAACAGAAGAGAAAAAAAAAGAAGGTGCTATTTCATTCTGAATGGAAAAAAGCAGAGTTAACTCAGGGTGGCTCCACTAATTATCTGCTTCAAAAGGAGTGAGAATTATGTAGCCCTAGGAATTTTCCAAGGTATGAGCCCTAGAACAAACTACAGTAGTTAATTAGCCAGCTCCATAAACTGGAACCAGTTTACAATCAGTTAGGGGGGGGTGTCTAAATTTAAGGTTAATGACTTATTTTGTTGCTTCTGTCTTTTTATCACTTAATTGCATTAACTTAAACCTGCTTTTAAGTGAACATCTCCTAAGCTTAAATGGCTTCTAAATGATCTATCCCACACACTATATCCAATTCCAGCAGGCAGTTGGAGAGAGTAGTTCTGCCCTTCCAATGCTCTGCATTCTGACATAAGGCACAGGGAGGAAGGAAAGACAAATCGGCATCCCTTTTCAGAGCTTCATGGGTGGTTTTGGAGACTACAGACAGTCCTGGACGTTCATTTGGGACTGCCTGTTGGCTGGTGATGAGAAAGCTTCCCAATAATCACAAGCACACCAGTACGGTGCCGTTTTCTTCACCCATTGGGGGGATAAGCGGCTTCCCAAGGTATCAAGCAAGTGTAAAAGCAGTCCTCTCTTTCCTAGTAGTACTGTTGTGATTAGAACCAGGAAAATTATTATTGTTACAAAATAATATAAATTATATAGACCGCATGCAGGAATCTAAGAACAATAGCCCTCATAGCATAAAGAACAAGCGATATGTAAGGAAGTAATTCCCAGTCCTGATCATAGTATACTTTCTGCTCACTTTTTCCTCCAGTGAGAAAAGGCTCCCTTACTTCCTACAGGCTTATGCAGAATGAGAGTAATTCTCAAAAAAATTATTTAGAATTATAAGAAATAATAGATGTTCAAATGCCACTTTTGGTCCTTAAATCTGTTACTTTGTAATGGGGAAGAGTGAAATCAGACAGTTGGCCCTATTAAGGCCACCAGCGGAGAATGCAGAGCAGAAATGAAGAAAATCCTTCATCTACTTTTTCCATTTTTGAAGCTGCACTGGCCAGCTTCCATTTGCATTAATAACAGCAAACAGTGATGTCGCTTTGCACTGTCTCCACCCTCCTCCATCGTCCCAGTCTTCAGGGAAGATGTTCTGCTACTGGGAATTCACAGGTCAGTTTTAGAAACCTGATTTCCCCAGGAGCTAAAATCCACAATTTTCTATTTTTATATTATTTGTGTCTGAAAGAGGAGGAAGATGCAGATGCTGTCTATAGTTAAGAAAGTCTTTTCCATGCAGTCTGTCAAAACTTCTCTAGGGACTAACTCCCTGACACAAACAACTTCCATAGGTACAAAAGGGAGTCGATGCACATTTTCTGTCTGTTGCACACAATCCTTGCAACAGCTGCTGTTTTTCAGCAGAAACAAAAAGCTATTAGGTATCTCTAAATAAAATAGACAGGGAAATCCCAGAGCCAATCTTTAACAAGATACATTAGACGCAGTTAATCATGCTCTCTGAAAGCTATATAAGCAAGTAAATATATGCAGATCAGGCTGAGCGTTTCATCCTCACTCTGTGCATCTGCTTTTATGCATTTTAGGGAAAACTCCAGGAAAGTTTTATGTTGAGTCACAGTCCTAAATCCTTTCTACCTTCTTAGGGCAATATCCTTATTTTGAATATATTTTTTACTCAGTTTTAGAGGATTCTAAAAGAAATTAATCTCATGGTGCCACTGTGCAATACGGACTTAACACTTTGGCACTTGGTTCAGGCAAGAGCATAACAACCAGCAATTAATTTGTAAACTTGGCAAACTCAGTTAAACCCTCTAATGCAAGTTCTTTCTCTGCAGTTACACCCACGACACGATATTTCTATCAGTGAAATGTTCTGGGACATAGTTTTACATGAAGACATCCATTTTTAGACCCATCTGAAAAACTGCTGGGTGTCTTTTTTAAACAAGATCATCTCACTCCCGATCCAGGACAAGTGCCACCTACTGGCAGCAAAGCTGTTTCTATTTGCTTAAATAAATTCATCAGGAATTCTAACCTGAGTTGCTGTTGTTTCAGGCAGCTTCACTTTAAGTCCAAATGGTGAAAACAGGCCTCGAGGAAAAAAAGAAGCACTTCTGGAATCATGGAATGGTACATGCCAGATTTTCATTAAAACCTGCCTGCCCATGATGCTGCTGACCGATGAAGAATTCCCTAGCACCACCACCAGCAGTCACTCTACCAACATTTTCTGCAAAAAAATAAGCAAATCAGACAAAAATATTCACCCTCTGTGGATAATCAGCTCTTGAATTCAAAAGGTGCATCAGAAAGGAAAGAAATCAAATAGGTAAGAGCCAAAAATATGTAGAAATATGTCTAAATCTGAAAAAAACAACAAACATCTATATAAAGGAAGCCAAGTGTTACAGGATGAATAAAAATACCACTGCATTGTAAAAAGTAAGCTGCATGGATTCATCAAAAAGTCTCCTGGAAAAGATTTTCGATAAATTGCACCTCTGCTTTATATACAAGCTTCATAAATGAAGTATAGGTTTTTAAGAGACATTTTCTCTTTCTTTTGTCAGGTCTGGAGTCATTAAACAGAGATTAGCTGGATAAATAGAGGAAGTGATTTTTAAACTGTTTGCAAACTTAATGTGAAGAGCCCAGCCTTGCAAATTATCACGTCTAATCAGAGATGCACGCTTCACTGCTCCAGTAATTGTACTGGTATTAGTCAAATTCTTGTTGTCTCCTCATTAGCCATGAAAAGGAGACTCAAGATGTACTTCATTAGAGTATCCTGAATATAAATTGTTAGTGTAAGGGGAAGAGATGTATTACTGCACTGTATATAGAAAGAAGAATATTAAGAACATAAAACATATTGAAACACTCTGGTGTTATGCTGAATATATGACTTTAACAACCAAAACCCTCTTCTCTCTTTTCATTGTTATTGTCTTGATCCCCTCTTTTACTTGCAAAGAAACCATAGCACTTGAAAATATAATTTACAACCAATGCCATTAAAAAACAAAAGTGGGGTTTATTATGCA
Organism: Scolopax mira; assembly: GCA_004320125.1. Lineage (NCBI taxonomy): Eukaryota > Metazoa > Chordata > Aves > Charadriiformes > Scolopacidae > Scolopax > Scolopax mira. The sequence continues at coordinate 135,253 of BJBW01000847.1, forward strand.
GCCTTTCCTATTTCCATAGCCAGAAGAATGTGCTTAATCAAAAACTGCGTCTTTAGTAGAGATATTTGATAAATTCTTGACTACTGGATAACAGGTAAAGGTGATCTAACTCACATTAAACGTAGATCAAACAAAAAGATTGGTTCCTTTGATCAGCAAAGCACTTAAGTACATGGTCATACCCTTCTTTATTCAGAAATGCCTTTAAGTACATGCTTCAAAATCAAGATAATTTAAACACATGCCTAACATATGAAGCATGTGTTTAAGGGAATTGGGGTTTGAAAAATCCAGCTTCAATACGATTTCCAAACAGGTCTATTAAAAGGGTAAAAGTGAAAACATTTCTAAGAATTTCAGTAGAAACAGAGGCAAAGCAAGTTTTCATGATTTGTTTTTCATAGCAGTTTTTGTTGGTGTGAATCCGAGTCTGGAATATGTGTATTACTCAACAATAGCTGCAAATGAACTAGGCAGGTCACCAAAACCCTCCCAATAAGTGCTTTCTACCTCTCTACTTTATCACAGGTTAAAAAGAACCCAAAGGAAAATAATATACAAACCCATACCCTTTCACTACTTGAATTACAAACACCACCAAATTATCATGAAATCAGATGTCTGACAACAAAAATCTAAACCCAATCTGGTCTAGCATTCATCTTCGCATGAGGGCAGTAAGTAATTCCGAAGGGGAGTTAAGTCCATGATGTATTGTCCAGTAGCTCTGCTTACTGCAGGAAAACAAACTGGATTCCTAAGCCTGAGGCTTGATCCCCATTCAGTTGTGTTCTCTCAGAACACAGCAATATTATCACCCGACTCCAGCTCTGTACCTCAATAAAAGATTAGAGTCTTCCTTTTACTATTACTTACTATAATTTACACAACATGCAAGAGACCAACATGGAAAGGAATCCATCGTGCTTGGTCAATATTTCCTGGACCAACAAAAAAAAATAATTCTGAAATACATCCTGGTGCCTCTTTGAACAATATTAAAACTCTTCAGCAACCTTTCATACAGAATTAATTAACATAAAAACCAGCCTCCACAATGCAGCAGAGCCCTAAAGTGGTTTCTGGAATTTAATTAGGCTAACCTTCTTTTCTCTACATTGGTACCACTCTATAATAAGTGCAAATCATTATTAATTCCTTTGGTGTTCACTGTAATAACATTAATCATGATGAACTCTTTTGGTAGTAAAGTGTATGTAATATGTAATTCCATAATAATTTACCATTAACTTGAAATTAATTTATAAAATATACTATTTGTCACCACATACCGAACATTTATAAAACTCCTCATTGTCATTAGTATTAGGATAACTTGCATAAAAAAATAAAAAACATTGGCCACAGACTTTAAAAGTTCATAAATACATATGGGAAACTAAGTTAGAGATGTTAGTGATCGCTTATGTAGCATCTTTTCCTTTCAAAACTACAGTAGGGTCATTTTAAGAAGTAATAAATATATCACCTAATGTAAAAACCACCGTAATCCTATTTCATTACTAATATTTGTGCAACACAGATTCTAGTTTAAAGCTGATTAAAGTCTGGAATTTAAAACAGACTTCAAGGATATATAGTAAAGGATAAGTTAGCCAATTAAATGATAAGAGAAACACATGTAGAAAGAATTTTAACTATAATTTGGATGTATTAAAATAACTAAGTGACACGTAAGAGTACTGCTCTGTACCCAAGAGCTAACCACATAATTTATGATAGTGGGTGATGGTAAAGGGTGATTTTTTTTTAGCTTCTGTTAAATTATTCTTACTTTAGGGAGTGACCATGAAATGTTGAGAATTGGTTTGTTTAATCAGGAAAAATTATCAACAAGGGGTTATGGGCCAGATCACTGCTCATTGAAGCAAAATAGCTTTGACCACACTTTCACCAAAGATATTACAACTTAAATCACCATCTCAAAGCAAATAGGAAGCTGCCCACTAATTAAAATTATCCGTATAGAATATTTTAGCTATGCATAATATTGGGGAAAGTTGCGGAGAGGAGGCATTACAGTGCAGCAAACAGAAAATGAATGGGAGATCAAATCCTGTTAGAGTGATTGTTGGGAGTGGATCCCCAAAAGAGCTGTTATACAGAGTTTTTTGGTTCAGCACTAGTTGAAAAAACAGATTATTTGAAGTAAGAAAACTGTTTCCCAATTTATTTGATTTCTATGGGATTTAAAATAAATCCAGAACTTGTGTATTGTTTGTAAATAAGCAATTTTGCATCAGAAGACTTCTCCTGATCATCAGTTCTCTCTCCCTATTAGACCGGCCTAAAAGACACTAAATTTTCACCAGCATCCTCAGGCAGGGGTTTCTATGACTTTGTGAAAAATAAAGCACAGTGATTTCCAATAGATGAGCTTTGAAGTTTGCATATAAAGGAGAGGAAGATACCAAATAAAAGTGCTTGTCAAGTGACATATCTTGTTGCTACAAATGGCAAAGTGATTAAGTTTAAGATGCTATCAGACACTGAACATATACAAACATCCTCAGTGAGTGATACTAATGGAAAAACAGTTTTGTCTTTCCACAGATGATTTGTTTTCATTACTGGACAATGCAAAATCTCTGTATTAAAAATTCACAAAGGATGCATTTGGAATCCTTTTATCTGTCTGTCTTAAGTATTTCTAAGGTGCCAATCACTGTATTATCTAAATGCATTAACAGCGTGGCTGGCTTTTGCTAAATATAAAGAGAGATTCCAAAAAGAATTCAAGATCAAAACACCTTCTTACCCAGCCAGAGAAAGCCCTTCTCAGTGCTGGGAAAGGCTTCTCACAACAGCTCTGAGGCGGTCTCTGGGGCACTTGCGTGCCATTTGCAAGACCCAGCAGCTGATGGGAACACATTTACTTATCCAGCCTACAGCTCTGTGTGCGTTATGAAATGACTTGTATTTCAGTTTATGGATGACGCCGAGGCTGATGTAAACTGTGTGTGATAGTGAAGCAACAGAACATGTAAGCATATGCTATGAGTGGGAATGAATCTAAGCATTTGTTTATACACTTGGCTGAATCAGGCCCCTCATCACTTGGGCAGATCTTCAGTGTATTTTATATCAGCCTTACCTCAGCAGAGCTGTCTCTCCTGTAAGTTGGTATGAGTAAAAAAGCAAGAATTATGCCCCATAAATTTTTGGTGTATTGACAAGTCTTTCCCACGTTAAATGAAAAATACTGGGCACATCTTTGCACTCTGTGCAATTACTTTTCCATAATACTAGGTATCTGTTGTGAATAATGGTTATTTAAACAATTTATTCTAGCCTAATACTTAAAACTGTATTTTGCTCTTAAAAATTTATTAACTTAATTTATGCAAAAAGAGTCTCTGCTTTGGAAAAAGTCAAGGATCCTTTCTCTCATCTGTTTCCTGCAATCATTCAATGGTGGATAAAACCGGCAAGGAGGATCAGATCTTCTCTTGGTATAAATTGTTAGATGCAGACTTTGCATCATAAACATCTTCCTCTTTTATATTCTTGGTAATGTTAATCACAGGAGACTCTCTAAGAAGTTGCTCCTTAACGAAGTTTCAGTCATGACCCTGTGGTTCAGACTGCACTAAGCTTTGTATTTAAAATGTGCATTCAGCTCTTTACGTAGTTACGTAGAGTGAATTTGGTTTATTTCTCCCCAAATCATAACATTTACTTTTGAATGCAGAAAGACTTTTTAAATAATGTATATTCATACCACAAAGACTTACATTTAAGAAGTCTCCTCAGGCCTGCTGTTTAAAGTTGGAACTTGATTGAATTCCATTTACGTTCAACGTCAATGATAAATCAGTGATAATTCACCGTGTGCTGGAAACAAAGAAAAAGCGTACAGCTTGGAAACATTATATTCTCCTTGTATATTTGATATTTAAGTGTTTTACTAGCCATACTGGAGAGCTCTTTCTCATTTTGTCCTTCTGAGTGTTTCCGTCATCAGTACTGGAATTTAACCATCAGAATTGGAGAGGGACAAATTTCAATTAGTCTGACCCTCATTATGAGAGCTATCAGGGCTCTTCTGTGAACTGCCACAGCTCAGCACTGGCCTAATTCCAGCACTGCTTCTTATGCTTTTTCTGCTCTTTTTCTTAACCTTATTCTCCATTTTTCATGTGATTCCTTCTGTACCACTTTTCCCCTCACAATTTGCATGACTTCTATATCCTCCCTCTATCCTCTTTCTTCCTGGATCTAGTATCTAGCCTTCAAACATCACTTCTTTTTTCCCCTCCCTTTTATTTTTCATTTATCTTCAAGCTTTTCTTTGATGAAGACCCTTCTTCTTCTATCAATAGCATTTAAAAAATAAACCCCAGCAAATTTCCTCTCTGTACAAACCAAGACTTTCTTTAAAGAGACCATTTTTTATTGCAACTCAAAATACGCTCCCACTGATACTACAACTTCACTCAACTCAAGGTCATAAAAAGTAGCTTATATTTTACCAGCCTAGTGATTTTAAGTGTTTATTCTCAACAGATGTGAGCCTGAATTAAAATTTCCAGTACATGCCATAAATCACAGGTATTAATCCAAACAAATTACTATTCAAATGACTTCATGACACTGTCATTCCAGGAAAACGGTATTTCTACGTATTGTATCAAAGTCCCAGACGAGCTACATTTGAAGCCCCAGTCATAATGCTTTATGTAATCTATAAAAGTGCTGTTCATCCCCAAGTGTTCTTTCTTTTTTATGAACTATTCCTATGTAGATGCCGTTGGGGTGGAGTTGTTGGACAAAAGTACCCAAGCCGAAATTTTAGTCAAGTATATGGTGTTAGGTTCTTACAGAACGAATAACAACGTATCTCTGACATTCCTGCAATAAACAGAAAGCTTGTGATCTCAAGGCTCAGTAGAAATATACCACATTGCTTGCTTAAAAACTTTACAATTGGACAATGTGGAAATAAATTAAAAGTATTTGTTTGTTCGTTTTTAATGAAAAATTCCTTGGAAGGTGTTCTCAACAATGGGCTGCAATTTGAAACATTCTTTCGTGGAAGGAATTGCACACAGTGAAAAAAAGCTAAGTCAATTAATTACATGCAAAAATTGGCCCAGGTAACATTCACACCACAGTCTCCTTACATAATACAGAACTCTTGTGTACATGAAAGAAATCAGAAGCTTCCCAAAATCATTATATAAAAACTCTTAGCCGGTGTAAATGAGCACAGCTTTTTTGTGCGTTGAAAGTAGTAGTAATTTTTATGGCTAAATTGTTATTTAATCACTGATTAAAAACAAGAATCACAGACCAATGTAAGAAATTATCCTCCCATTTAATTTGCCCCTGCAGTTTATAGGTCTGCTTTCCAAAATAGAGGCTAAGCAGCAGTTTTCTGCAACTTCCACCTCACACCCACACTCAGAAGTGGCAGATTCTCCATCCAACACCTAAGTTGTTGTAGCTGAGGCCATTTATTCCAGCTGGAAAAAGTACTTGAATACCCTGAGTACAGTCTGAGGTACCCTTGAATACCCTGAGACTGAGTACAGTCTCCCCTGTCAATGAAACATTACTGCAAGCTTCTTTCCTCCATTTCCTATTGCACAGCCCAGGCAACTGGGCTCTGTACAGGCACCAATTTCTCTTCTCTGAGATGCAAAGGGATCACTTGGAATATCACACACGTATAACGCACTCACTTAGCTCCATAGAGCAACACAGTCCTTGGGGGACTTATTGCCATTTGTGCCCAGAAGACACTCTCCCCAGCAGAGCTGTGCCGCACTCCTGGGCTGCAAGATAAACTTGCCTGGGAAACTGCAGATTTACTACTGGCAAGCTAAAGACTCCTGCCAATAAGTCTGCAGTTTATGATTTTGTAAACAGAGATTGCTCCTTGCTCTTAACCAACCTGGGTTTTTTTCCTTTACAGAGCTGTTTGATTGTTTACCTAAAGCTTTTTTTGAGTGTTACATATACTCATTCATTAGCAGCGTTTTCTTGTAATCCCTACCTATTTATACATTCCCAGATACACCAAAACAGAACTCAGAAGGCTGTTAGCTAAAAATCCCCTAAAAAAGGTAAATGGGTTGCTATCAGTGGCAAGAAGATATAGGAGGAGAGATTAATAGGGGTTTGCCCCAGCCTTGGCTCATCTTCTAATAATAAACTAATTCAGATAGCGAACATACTGAGATTAGCAATGAAGCTGAAGTACCAACGCATAACAAAGATTAATGTAAGTCAGTCTGATGCTGTCAATTCACATATTTTTAAAGAGCTATGATGGAACCAGGGGCTTTGAGCCACTTGCAGTTCATTCATCCAAAACACAAACTCTGCACAGGTCTGTGTGGTGGCTCTTATTGGTGGGAATCACAAACTAAAATACAAGCTTCATCCATACTCTAGTGAAGCAACAGCATCACCCACATCTCCTGCAAAGTTCATGGCCCATCTATTGGGCCTGTATAAAATGAGGAGGAGAAATTAGCCTCTGCCATTGGAAAAATATTGTTATAAGGCTGTGATTGATTCACAGAATGCAGTATAGACTTACTGGAGAGAAGGCTGGCTGTGCCCTTTCGTGAGATTTGTCCACTGCATGAGAGAAAGTTAAATTACAGTCTTATTCAACTTTCTCAAGCTGCTTTCGTGCATGAAGTTAACCATTTACTGCATTTTTCCAAAATCACTGGGATAAGTGAATTTTCCCACTCCCTGGAAAAGTTCAAGAAAATTGTCTTGATAGAAAGAGGTTTTATCCTGTGTTTTGGGCTCATATGATGTTACAGGCTCTCAGCACCTCTCTGCAAAACAAGCCAAAGTTCAGACACAATTGTGCTTTTCACATTTAAAAATACAAAACTCTTCCCCGATCCTCACCTGCCTGGCAAATCCCAGCTCTCCCTCTTATTGCTGCATTGATGAAGTTACTCACTCACAACTCTAAGGGCCTAGAGAGTGTTTGTGAGTATTTTGTGCCTTCACATTGTTCTTGCTTTACAAGAATAGATAAAGTATCTTTCTAAAAATTTGTCAAGGATAACATGTAACCAGTTTGCTATTAGTGCTGCATCCAACAGGGGAAAAACCACTGTGCTTCAAAGTGCCATTTCTTTGATGTGCAGGAACAGGTCAAAGAGAAATGCCAGAGTAGTTCTGTCCAATACGCTGACTGATACTTATAGCTATCACAAAAATGATCTTATTTCCTCTTATCAAAATTTTTCTTCTTCTCCAAAATACTAGGGCTGAGCTTCTAATCAAACTTCTTGCTTATGATGTGATATTTATTAATATTTTATTTATGCCCATGGCTTGAGCCCCTTTCAATAGGTGAAATTACAGCAGCACCTATTACTGTGCAATTACTCCTATTTCCAGCCATGCAAGGAGTCAAATACAGAAACCAAGAAAAAGTGCCAGAGCTTACTCAGGAAAGCAAAGAACAATTTGAAATTGGTGGAAGCCACTTGCTTGGGAGAAAACATGGAAGCTCTTTAAAATTTTAATCCACATTATAAAAAAAAACAACCCAAAGATTTAGAAAGAGTTTAGCTAGCCTTCCTCCCTCATTGTTTCAGGAGCTCTTCCTTACCTGAATCCTGAGGGACATTAAAGAGAGAGATTGTGTTTCCTTTCACTGTTTTTATTACCTCTCACACCTGCTTAGAGCAGGTGTAGGTGTCAAGCATTTCCATATCAACACAGGTGTGAACACAGGCTCAAGCAATGACCTTGTGTGAGGGAAGGTTTGTTGGCTCCATGAGAGATCTAGATTTCTTTCTAGAGACAGTCTTTCTTTGAATTCAAGTAGTTTAGAAGTATCCTAGAAAATCTGACTCAACGGATAAATTATCCAAACTAGAATTCTAGCACTGAAGTCTTGATTCAAATGACTTAGAAGAAATGAAGAGAAACTTCATAATATCAGAGAGGTGCCAAAATGATCTATAGATTCCTTCTATTTTTTCAAATAAGACATTCTGTAAGCATTTCAAACAGGTAGGATGGAAACAGCCTCTACCAAACTATCTCCTCCTAAAAACACAGTTCTTGTTTTGCAGCCGCTGTTCTACTTTTGCAGGATTGGAGGTTTCTAATCCAAAGGTTGAGTGGGATGTCAGAGAAAGGACTGAGGCAATCGACTCAGTGAAGCTCATTTCAGTTCTATTCTTTTAAACTGCACCTTCCTAATCCCTCCTTGCTGCTACTGAGGGTTTCCCAGCCCGTCGGTGCTGCCGATTCTCTCTCCCCTCTGCCCTGCCCTGCCCATCTCGGTGGCAGCGTCACACAGCCCCATCTGCCACACAGCCCTTCCCTTCCAAACCTGCAGGCTTCTTTCTTCACTCGGCAGATATCCTGAGCTGCACTGTACCAATAAACTCCAGCATATAATAAATAATCTAGTGGGTGACAAAAGTCAGCCTAAAATCATTAAACCCTTGGTTTAACTCTACTATAGGTAGAGTTAGGTAATTTTGAACAGGGAAGGGAGGATAAAGAAAGATGCTTCCTTAAGTTTGTTGCAGGTTTTTGTCTTCCAGTTCAGTGCTTTAGACAAGTTATTTCCCACCGTGCACGTGAGATGGAAAAAAAATAATAGCTACCCTCCAGTAAAATTATAGGCAGTGCCTTTCTTTTTAATCAGATAACTTATCGCCAGCTGACTGATGAATCTATCTGGAGAGGGCAACATGACACAGTTTACAACCTTAAGGATTACAGTAGTCCAGATGCTATCATCTTAATTGGAAAACCACAGTGTTGCCAAATGTCCATGTCAGAAAATGGAAAGCTGCATTATTATCATTATTATTTTTCTTTTGCCTCCACCCCTTTCTTTTCCTCCAAATAGCCAAGAACTATTAAATCCTTTGTATGTTTTTTTTATCGGCTCATAAAGACAGCCTTTTTGAGAAAATGTAAGTCCCATTGCATGGCAGCTCAGTGTTTCCATCCCAAATACTCTCATTTTCCTATCAAAAAGGGGAAGATAACAGAAAAGCCTTTTCAGACTTTCAGAAAGTGCTTGATCTTAAGCCCCTGTGTCAATAAAACAATAATTACACCAGATGTGATAGGTCACAAACAGTTATTACAGTGAGGGAAGGGAAGAGGGTTAACTAAGTAGACAAGGTAACCATCTGCAAGTCAGGAATTTCCTGGTCTGACTTTTCTTGTTCTCCTCTTAACTGGGTACCTAGAACACCAGCACAACAGTCTAGAGCACTCAATTTTTTTTTTTTTTATTTAATTACCACATACTACTGTGAAAAAATATGATTTTCTATTTAAAGCACACAGGGACTTTTAAAAGCATCTGACAAAGCACTGAAGGAAATTGGCCCACTTCAAGCTAATGTTCTACCCATTGCTCCTTTTTATTGTCCTTGGGTGAACCACTTGAATCACACTGTGTCTCAGTTTCCCATCCAGAAATAAACCTTTTTAGATTGTAGACTATGTCTCACCAGGTTTAATCCTTTTGTGGGGAACGTACAGTCACAATACTTAACTACTTAAAGTTATTCCAATTGCTTTTATCCATGTGAAGCAGCTGGTGAAAACCTTCTTCAGCTCTGTCCTTCCTCAAAGTATCCAGCATGGGGTTTACCTTGTGCTGTGATCAGTTTGGGAAGGAACAGGGAGGAGGAAGAAGGGGCTTGAGCCCATCTTTTGATGCAGACAGCACACTCCCACCGCTGGAGTGTACTTAGAATCCTGCCTCAGAGGACCTAGGACAAGCGTTGAGGATGGGAGTTTCAGAAGCATCCAAAGGAGTCAAGGACAAACCTCTTTGATGTCTTTGTGGGATTTCTGCTCCCAAATTCCCTAGATACTTTGAAAAAAAAAAGTGCTTTATATTTTTATCTCTTTTTAGAACATACGGAAGAAAGGTTTCTTCTAGTCCATCTTCAGTGAGATCAGAATTATCTCACAGTAATTCCCAGCAAGAGGTCTATCAGTCACAACTGTCTAATTGCAGCCAATTGAATTGTACAGGTTTCCTTGTAAGGAAGACAGTAAGTAGGAAAAAACAGGGAGATGCTCTGGGTTTGGTGAGGGCTTTATGAGCTGATCAAATTTTTACCACTTTTGATAGGAAGAAAAGAGACAGACCTGTCAGTGCTGGAGGCACTCAGCAGCTGTTCTTGTTGGGTAAAATAGAGTGAAAAATATATGTGAGGAAAAAAAAAAGATACTAGAGCAATTAATATGAGATATTAGCTATTGGGGGGTATAAAAAGGCTTAGTTTAACTAGCATAAAATTAATAATAATGCTGCAACCTTCATGCCTGATTTTGCATTATGGTTGTTATAGTTTGTATGTAATATTTCTGTGGCTGTAACACAAGTCATTCTTTATAACCTTTCAAATTCTCATGTCCTCATCTCTAAACCAGACATAGAGTAGAACTGAAAAGGAGAGAAAGATGATTTAAGGGATGGAATGGCTTTCATACAAGTAATGACTACATCTCTTCAATGTAGAAGAGAGACAGCTGAGTGGGTGTATGTTAGAGATATTTAAAACATGAGTGGAATGGAGACAGTAAATAGAGAATCAATATTCATTGTTTTTTCCAAAACAAGAACTACAGTGCATAAACTGAAAAACAGCAGGTAGAAGGTTTAGAAGAAGGAAAAGACAGTATTTGTTGCTGAGTTGAGAGGAAGCCTATAGCACGAGTTCAGAGTCCTGCCTTCAGCAGCAGCTCAGTGCTGTGGCTCATCCTTCAAGTGATCTCCATCCCACTTGTCTGGTGTCAGGGTGCTGAGCTGCATCTTGCACATGAACCCTTGAAGGGAGAGATGCTACAAACTGTTTGCCAAATGCCTGGAGATGTGAATGTAGCAAGACAGTCTGACCGACTGAAACAGAAGCTCTGGGATCTGATAAAAATGCTATCCACATGCAGAAGTGAGGTCTGGGCCAGATGAGCAATGATGCTGCAGACCCAAATGTCTGTATAGAAAATTTTTTATTAAAATGATGATAGATGATTATGCTCTGTTACTCTCCTTACTGAGGGATGTAGAAGTGAGTAAATTCATATATACTCCTTAATATTTCCATATGTAAAAATGTAGTGAATGTTATTTAAGCTTTTGTGGTCCTTTTTTCTTTAATTCTCCCCACCCCTCCATAAGTGGTCAAAACCCGTATTTTGTGTGTTTTAATTAACCTTTTCCTTAATCACTGAAAATACGTTTTAAAATTTCACCCCTGCTGGCACTACAAGACTGGACAGAAAGTTCACTGGGTGACAACACTGAAAACAAGGAGTCTGTGAAATGGGGGGTCATGGTGCTCTCTGGGAGATAGATGAACTTGTGATAAGATAATCAGTTCAGTGCAACTGTTTGGCGAGGAGGTACACACTAATCAACTGTCTATCCTACAGCCAACCAATTTTCTCTATTTTTGCTGCACTGTGTTGCCAAGTAAATCATACTACAGCATGCTGGTTCTTTTCACAAGATGTCTGACATCTGTATCTGCATTAAAGATGCCAATCTGGTTTTCTGCGAGTATGAAAAGCCAGGATAAATTCAACATTTCACACCTTTGTTTACTGAATGATGCTGTGTTGTATAACTACTGGGATTTCCTTCACTTTATTTCAAAACCCCCCAAATTAAACAAGGGAAAAAAAAACCAACCCCACCCTGCACAGATTTAAAAGAAACCCCATGACTTAAATTTGCTATCTTTGAGTTAGGTAGATGATTCTGAAGACCAATCAGAGGTCATATTCTCCTTTTGTCATTAGCTGGAATGGGGAATATTCTAATTAAAAATTCCAGAAAAAAGCCGTTTGCAAGTTTTCAAAGTTCAGCATACTTGGGATCTTATGAAGTGCTTAATAATGAAAAAATTCTATGGAGAATTTTAAGTCGAGGAAGAAGAAACATGCTGTTTCTTAATTAGTCTGTAGCTCTGTTTCCCTGTTGGACAGCCCCACCTCTCAAAGCACTTTAAGTAAAGTGATCTGCAAGTGCCTTCTTCTGCTACATACACATCTTTGCATATTCACTGGATGGGTGTTTGATTTGGCATTTAAATCCATTCAGATTCAAGAAACAAGGAAGAAGAAATCACCAACAACCATTCAACAGGGACGTTGGTGATCAACCAGTAACCAGTGGACGCTCTCATTTTATTACCCTTGATTCATCTGCAGTGGTTTGTTCAGACCTTCTCCAGTGAACTGGAGTTGTACAATTGGAGTTGAAGCTCTTACTATTGATTTCAAAGTGGAGCTGTACAAACTTTTTAATCTGGAGAAAGATACCTAACAGAAAAAGCAGATCCTATCTATTTATCTTCAAAGAAAAAGAGAGAAAAAATAGAGAGAGACATGTAAAATATGGGGGGGGAAGAAGAAGTGGAAAACAGTGACTGAATCAAGACAGAAAAAAGGTACATTTTCTAGAAAGACAAATCAAAAGGAAATATCTTCAATGTTATTTTCTTGAACCACCTATATTTCCCAAATCTAAAAATATCTAAATAAGTTACGGCATTATTTTCTGTATTTTCCATTTTCTTGTGTAATCCCTCATCCCTGGACTGAACTGATTGCAAAAGGGAATTAACAGAGACCAGGCTTTGTTAACGCTTATTAACTAGCACCAATCCAAACTAAAACTCAGCCACTTTTCATAATCAAAGTGAGATTTTTGACTAAATCTTCAGGATCTCAGTATCTTTTGCTCTGCTTTATTAATCTTTCAGCTTTTTGTTTCCCCATTTCTTTTTTCTTACTGTCTACCTTTTGTCTTTCTTACATATCTGTATTTTCCTTTGCCTTTCTTCCTTCATGTTCACCCTGCAAACATGAAGTAGAAATGGCAAAAACAAAATCTGGAATAAGCATCATTAAAAAGGACTTAATAGTTATTAACTAATTCACTGGCAGTGGGACCAATGGCACACAACCATGGCAGACACTAAGAAACAACAGGAGACCTCTGTCACTGTGATGGTTCTCAGTTATTGATGGCAATCCAGTTAAGAGTTTTCCATCTGATGGCTGTGCCAAGAAGTATCTGACAAAGAAAACCTTTAGTATATAAAGATTGTTTAGAGCCTTTTAAACTTCTTTTACATCTAAGACCAGGTCCCCAGCTGCTGTACATTGGCCTGCTTTAGTGAACAACACACAGTGTTCAAGACACGCAGGGACGAAACAATCTTTGGTACATGGTGACACGAAGCCTTATTACTTCTACAAGAAACAGCAATGAAGACATATATTCTTCAATGCCATCTGCTGGCACTCTATTTAATAGTAAAGTCTTCACAAATATCTGCATTTAACATTCTTATAAAAACAGGTGTCTGAAGATTCCTATTGTTCCATGAAGATTCCTATTGTTCCATGAAGATTTATTATTGTTCCGTGCATGGTGGCACATAGAGAAACCTGGATCTGAATTGCTCCTGACCACTGCTCCAATGCCCCGGTTACCTTCTGAGCTGTCTGAGGGATTCTGCAGGAGTTTTTCAGCGGCCGAAATGACCGAGCTATTTAAAGGGTCTATTTATCTCAGGGGATCTAACTTTTTTCATTTTAATTCACAAAACTTTCATGCTAGCAAGCATTTCATACAGTAATTATACAGTAAAAATATTCTTTACCTGGTTAGCAAGGCGTCCAAGTCACTCAAATTTACAGGGGATTTCCTAAATCTATTTGTAAATTAAAAAAATAATGAGGGTATTAATAATCACAGCTAATGTGTTTGTGGTCAGTGTTTCATACCCAGCCATTAACTGGATCTTTTCCTTGCTTTTCCTGGCATCTGTAAGCACCATGCACAGAATGAACACTGAGAAGGGCTGACAGGCTTTCTGTGTGGAGCGGAGCTGGATCTCTGACATTACAAAGCAGAGATATATTTGTAACATGACCAACAGCTGAAAAATACAGAGGGCTTGTAAGAAGCTTAATGTGTGATAGAGCTTGATGCTGGGGGTGAAAGGGAGGGCACTGGGACAACTAGTGCTTCTGATCTCTGCCTGGTCTCGTTTTAACATAATGATAGATGATCCTCAATGAATTCTACATTACGGAGTGCTGATTATACTTAAATTATTTTGAAAGCTTAGATTTATGTTAAATTAACACTTTCTCATGATTTCTAGAATAAGGCTGTCCAGTGCTGTCACAGACTGTAAATGATCTTTTGCAGTATTTGGGACTAGTCTTGTCTGGTCCATATTCTGTAAGAAATTTATCAAGAAGCTACTCCCCTAAGATTGTTTTCATACATCTTTCATTTCTTCCATTTGAGAGGAGCAGCAAAGAGGTTACTTCATATTGTTGGCACTTATTGTATCCACCCTTTTGTGTATTGTTTTAATTAATCCTGGACAGACATAATTCGGAAGACTTTCTTCAAAGTAATCTTGACTATAAATCAATGCCAATTATTAACCTATTAATATTTTACATTTCACTGAAACAGTTCAAACACCATCATCAAATTCTGCATTCACTTACCATTGTCCTTTTTTAGATAAGCTCTTTTTTTTTTTTTTTTTTTTTTTTTTAACTCAGCAGTGTTAATCCAGTGGGAAGATGTGGCCCCAAGTCACAAGGGACACAACCAGACTGAAATTGCTTAAGTAGCACAGGAAGATTGAAATAGTTTGTGACATGTAGCATGTCATTCCCCATTGTCTTGCACCTTTTGTAGTCATTTATATCAATACGTTTCTACTGATGTCTGCAAATGGCAGGCACGTACATGATTGTATTCCCAGGAAACCCTATGATACCAGACCCTATTCTTGCAGATACTGAACAAAGAAACGGACTACAATTTATACCCAGTTATTCAGCTACAAACGACTAATGAGGTTCAGACCTACATAATATTCATATCCTTTTAAGTTATGTCACAGCTGCTCCTTTTCAATAATAGTGCCTCTTACCTATAGTAATATATATAAAAAAAATTACTTGCATTTTTCACAATCTATTTGATCTTTCTCTGCAGTGACTTCCTAAGTTTTGTGAAGATGCATTGACTCTTTGATTTCAGGGTTGAAATCAGCATGAAATTAAAAGCATCAATCTTTTCAGGAAATGGGCAGGTTAAGAAGCCATAGATGTTCTCTCAGCCAAACTGCAGAGGTAATCATTAAATTCCACAGAAGAAAAAGAGAAGAGACAAAATTTGAAGATAAAGTCAAATGCTTGTTTGTCAGCCTACCAATGACCCTATCCTGACTTCATTTTACAAGCTCAATTCCCTCAATTAAAAAAACCAAATCAAAACACAAACAACAAACAACTGGAAACTACATTTTCTAAATGCATTAGATGTATTTGCTGTACTCTCACCAGTGAGAGACCTGCAGAAATTCAGTTACTGAGTTTTGGAAGAAAGAGTGCAGGCACTTGCTGTTGATTGGAAAGACTAAGCTTGTATACCCATAGATTTGTGTCCTGGAGAAAAGTATAAAGCTTTGGTACAGTGTTCAGTGGTGCTAGTAAGAACTTTTCCATCTGGAACCTGACACTAGCTGGGATATAGCTATTAAGTCAAAAATGAGGACTGAACAATCCTTGATCTGGCTATCTAATAAACTCTAAGATAAAATCAATCAAAGTTCAAGCTACTGGAAAATCAACTCCTGTTTAGGAACCTCTAATTTAAAACCTTTTTTTTGCAATTATTTTCAGGCATGAAGCTTTCAAGAGGGAGCAGGAAAGTATGTATCCTGCCCTAAAGATAATAATAGAAAATGAATCAGCACTGTCTAGTCTACCAGCAGAACCACCAAGGGAAAGTATCAGATGTGGCCACTGGTAGAAACAGTGTCTGATCTGGCACAGCGCAATATTGTCAACCATTTGGCACAACTCTGCTCTTTCAAACACCTTGTGATGGCAAACGAACAGTCCCATGAGAATTTAAAGCCAGTAAAATAAAGGGGAAAAGGAGGAAATACATAGCCTTCCTCACAACTAAACTGATAAACCAATCCACTTTAAAAACATACAGAGTGAAATCTGCCCTTCGTATAAACCCATAGGATTTACTTCAAGGATGAATTCAGAGTGAACATTGCTACCTAGCCTCATATTAGAATAAAGATTCTTAAAAATAGAAAGTACAACAACCTCATTTCATTTCATGAAGCTACACAGACTTATGTGCACCTATCATTTATCTCTTCTCTTGATTAGAAACCATTTGACTTTTTTGCGTCCAAACTCATTTGGACTTTGCAGTTCAGGAGATCAGCTAAAATGTGTGCATCAATTTTTATGCAATCCATAAAGATGAAAAATTAAAAAAAGAGAAATAAAATGTAGGAGCGAAAAAAACAGAAAAAGCATCAGGCAAAGTAAAAACTAATTCAGTTAAAGTGTAAAAAGTAGGCTGAGGCATTAGGATGTGAAAAAAAGAATATCTTCCTTCTGGCTCAGGCTTCACTTTCCCAAGAGCCCAAGTCCTTCATAAATGGGTACTTCATTTTAGCTGTGCTTTTTTTTTTTCTTTCAGTTACACAAAAATTTTAATGTTCATGAAATGAACACTTGGAATCAATGGCAGCTAGAGTCAGTTACTTTAAAAAGTTACCCTGAAATGTGTTGCATCATCCACATACAACTTTTTGATCCTTCAGTTTTAATCAAAATTATCAGCATTTTTTAGCAAGCCAGTAAACTATTTTGATAAGATATAAGATAAAAAGGACTCTAGTATAGTGGTTAGGTTATCAGACACAGAATTCCTTGAACGAAATGACAAGGAATACCCTGCCCAGAGGGGTTATTCTGTTGCAGGACAGAGGCACCACGTACCACAGAGAAAAGCACCACTGTACTATGGTCAGGAAAGTGATAGGGACTGTTTCCAAAAGTGCCCACTGTGTGGATAAAGTCCCTTCTCACTAATGTCAGTCAAAACTTCCAGTAGGATTAAGTTTTTGAGCCTTCTAAAATGGAAACTGTAATACCGGACTTCAAAAAAATAATAAAAAAAAGAAATCAAGTCTGAGGGATGGCACTGAGAGAACTACAGTATGGAGGCCCCTACAATTACTAAATTATTTTCAGAATTTACATTAATTTGTTCTAACAACCTAGAAGTTAGCACAGGTGGGTTAGAGATAATACCAATACAATTTTCAACATTTTCAAACCACTTAAGACATGGTTTGGGTTCATGAATATTAGAAAAAAAAATCCCAATAGCAGGATTTACTACCCTGTAAGAAAAACCCTTAAGAAAAGTGAAAGAATCCACTATGATTTATTAATTTATAACGGATAGGACAAAGCATTAGAAGATGTCCCATAGCAAACAATCTTGTATTGCCAGTGAGTTGCACAAGATGACCTATTATGTCTTTTCCATAAGCCTGTGATTTAGCCAGATGCTCATAATTACAAATACTCATCTGAAGCTGACTGATTACTAAGAAATACTGCAAGTCTTTAGGAACACTTGTCTCATGAACAGTCCCATTTCTAAAAAGAAAAATAGAGTGCATCACGTTGAAAAGTCAACTTAAAGTCACTGGAGACTTTACAGGCCAGGAAACAAAATATCAAAATAATCAGAAGAATCAGTTGTTAGGAGATGATAGATTTTTTCCTTTTCTTGAAAATGCTTCAAGTTTCTTTCCAGTGTCTCACTTAAGGGAAGGCTCTTGGTTCTTTTCTTGCTCCTGGGCTGTCTGCTTGATGTTACACTTGAAAACTAGTTGGAAATTCCTGGCCAGAGCAGAAAAAAGCTCTTCATCATGGACTGTAGAGGGGAGTTCAGTATAATTACACAGAACTTTATATAAGTTAGGTCATACTGTCTACCTCATAGTCAATGTATCAGTCCTGTTGCTGATGTATGGGCTTCTCCTTTACATTGTATGTAGGATGCTTTAGTAAGAGTGGGCACTGTGCTTTGTGTCACATTGACCCTAACTATCACGAGGTGTATTACAGCATCAACACAAGGCTTCTAGCAGAAATGTATATCGTTGCTCTAAAAAGCACAGCTTAGATGGAACATGCAACCTTCTCTGAACGTACCTTCACAGGCTGAAGTATTTTTTGACGCTGCTGTTAAATCTGAAACACAAAAGCTGGTTTACTAACAGCAGCTGTTTTCAGTTTTCAGTCAGGCACACACACTTCTATCCCCTACCCAGCGAAGCCTGGATTCATTAATTTTCAAGCATTTTTGACCTCTCTCAGCTCCATTTCTGTGAGCAAACAGCTCACACTTAGAGCGTTTGGGTGAAGTTACGTGTTTGAAGCAAAGGCTAGAAGTGCCTTTAAACTGACTTGTCTTTATTTATAATTTTCTATTGTTTAATGTGTTCCTCTCATGTGGGGCTACCACCAGAGATCTCCTGCAGGTAAATTTCACATGTAGCAAACACTACATATAGAGAACTTGCAGCCACCATAGCCATGCCACACCACAGGGACAAGG
This sequence comes from Scolopax mira, assembly GCA_004320125.1. Classification (NCBI taxonomy): domain Eukaryota; kingdom Metazoa; phylum Chordata; class Aves; order Charadriiformes; family Scolopacidae; genus Scolopax; species Scolopax mira. The sequence continues at coordinate 153,731 of BJBW01000847.1, forward strand.
CTTGCAGCTGGCATGTGAAGGTCCCTGTGCTGTCCCAGCACCTCATGGACAGCAGCAAAGGTGCCGGCTGCTTCTGAACCAGCCAGTCCTGCATTACCAGTACAAACTGCCAGAGAAAAGTTGTGATTCTTGGAGGGTAATGTTCAGCAAGACAAGTGAAGAATTTCTCAAGCAGCTGAGGGAGACATCACTAGAAATAATTTGATAGGATTGATAAAGGGGAAGTTTCAGTCTAATATTTCGATGCTCTCATCAGTGTCACCAGGACTGGTGAGACTTGTTCAACTGTGCAATAATCACCCAGGAAAACAGATGATGTTTTGTCACATGAAAAATAGAAGAAAAATTTGACAAGCTATTCAGATGTATACCTTCTGAAACAGTTCTGCATCAACAGGTGGATCGGGCAAGCCATCTCTTTTCCAGATCTGAGGCCAGCTCCAGTTTGGAGAAGTTGATATATCAGCTGTATATCAGTACATCTCTTCTCTGAAATCAGGAGTGCAATCCTACCTTATGTGTGACAGCTTGACATTGAATTTCTGTGAGGCTTAATGTCTACTTACAAAGCGCCCCCACTGAAGTCTCACAGGGGTTTTGACTCTGCAATTGTGTGATGTGAAAATTTCAAAAAATAGTAACTCACTCAAACATACTGTTGGAATAAGTGATTGTTTCCTACTAAGATATCTCTATGACAGTGCAAGAGACCTGATGCCTGTGAAAGCTCTGTGGCAGTAGCTGAGGGCAGAACACAATGTAGTCTTTAACGGAATTAGGAGCAGGAGGGGTATTTAAAATAATGTTGAAACATTCCTTTCCTTAAATGCAAAGCAGATATCAGAAAAAAGTTGTTTCCCTTTTCAAAATATCTTAGCTGCAAGATGAATTCCTTTCCATTTAAGAGAGAAGACAGCTCTGTGCAAAAGGAATTGATATTAGGATACTCATTACAGGGCAATTACAGTCTACAGGAAAGGCAGTTCTGGAACTTTCATGAAAATCTTCTGCCACTTTTCCACTGGTCATAGATCACATTTTCCAGGCTCAGACATCTGAAGCCTGATAAGTGAGTAATCCTTAAAAAGTTTGTCTTCATCTTTTGCAACCTGCAGGGAAAGGGCTTCTCTGAGATCCAAAAGCTGACTGATAGTAAATGGTTCAGGTGAGACCAAATTCTCCGGCAGTTTTATCCTCATTGAAGTTAAACCCACTGCACTGAGTACTTAGTTGCTGCCAAATGCCTTTTCTGTAGACCTTGGAAACTGATTGCAATTTCAGTCAAAAGAGCTTATCTTGTGGGGGCTACCTTTTGCAAACAAAGCATCCTGACCAAAGGACCATGTACAAAACGCACCCCAGGAGGATTAAACCGAAGTGGGAGGCTCACTTCTCTCTTCCACCTGGTTTGCTGCAGAAGGGAGGGACTGGTATGTTGCATTCTGGTATCAGCAAGGGCAGGATCCACCATCTTAAACCCTGACTTCACCTACTCCATGAGACGTGAGAAATGAGACTGGAGCTCTCGTTTCCTCGCTTGGGCACATGTTTGACAGCTCAGCCAGGCGTTTCTCCCATGGCATTCCATCAAAGCTTCCACGTCCCCCACAACTCAAAACACACACACACACAAACACCCACAGAGCTGAGGAAATAATAGCAGCGTGCTGACAAAGGTTCACTGTGAAACATGCTGTCACAGCAGCAAAGACCTTTCTAAATCCACACAAATGCCTTCCATTAGCAAGATCAAACTGGTGATGCTTGCTCACAGGAAACAAAATTGACAGTAGAGGAAGACAAAGTAGAAAGAGGAGATCATTGTTAGACTATGTGATATCACAGATGGAGAAACAAATCACCCTCTATTTGGGAAAAAATATTTACATATTTGGGTAAATTGTTTTTCCACTACTATGTTCCCACTTGGCTGTGGAAGAATGGAGAATGACATCTGTGGACTTTGCATTATACTTTTCTAACAGCAGGACACATGCAATAAAATATGTTTATTTTACTTGCCACTCATTTATCACCTCAACTAGAAATATTCCTAAATAACAGCTCTTGCATTGTAGCAGCTGATTAAAGGTTTTCTTCAGAAGACACATGTGAATCTTCACTTTCCCCCAGCACTGCAGAGCTGCTGTCAGTCAGGGGCTGTGCGTGGCACGGTGTCATGAAAGTGAGGACCACCTTAATCAGAGCCACGGGAGCCTTTTCACCCCTCTGTGGAGGTGGGAAGCAGAAAGGGGAGCAGGAACACGCCTCCTAACTGAAGGACCAAACGTATGAATTTCAAATGCTTCTTTTCCTCGAGCCTTTGAGATAGATCTTAAAGAACAGCTTGGGATAGAACTAAGCAGCTCTTTTATAAATCCAGACAAAATAAGAAAAAACAGGGTAAGACTGCTCCTTGCAGGGTACAGGATATTCATTGGGCTACAGTGGGTCCAAGGCCACGTAGTTATTCCTTTACAATGTGTGTTCTGACAGGTATTGAAATGTATGCCCTCCCACAGCTAGCTGAGACAACCTCTTGATTTTTTTTCCACTATAAACAGGACAAATAAAATCTTTTGTCATTCATTAACTCTCTAATATTTTCTTAATTTAATCTCTTCCACTTTCAATTATGAAAGCCTTTGAGATTTGAGTTGTTAGTCAGGCATGGGGGTGCTTCACTTAAGGGCTTTTTGCAATGGTTTAATTAGCAATCAGAGGCTTAGTTGCTTTGCTCAGAGACACTGTCAGAAGAAACAGTGATCCTTTTATACTAAGTTTGGAGAAGCAGATTTCTACTGATGTTTTGTGAGCTGGGATATTTCTGATTTTTTTTTTTTCATTATCAGCACCACAATCATAAATATCTCCATTTTCTAGTTCTCCTCCAAACAGGTACTGTTTTTCTCCAACCCTCGATAAGCAGAACTTGAAATTTTTCTTACTAAAACAACAAAATTCATAAATTCTTGAGGTTAGAGATGACTGCTTGATCATGTAATACAACACTGTAGGAGACATTCACAGTCAGGTCTGTATATAAAAATTATGTTGTAAACTTACATTGCAATAACTAGAACCATATTTAAAACCTCACAGCACCAGGACATGCAGTTTGCTGCTCAGATGCCTATGATCTACCGCACATGCTAATTAACTGCACATGCATTTTTCATGCCTAGATTTCCAAACACATTTTGAAAGATGTATGTACCTGATGCACTTTAAAGCACCTTTTCATCTGCTGTAGAAAACAATTTTCATTACGCGAAAATCTTTATGCTTCAAAACCTTCATTTTAACACGTAGAGCCTTTCCCCTGTGGGAGGGTAGGGATCAAAGTTCACCATATATCCCCAGACTGGATGAAGCTGCTTTCTTTCAATGCATATAGTGTTGTAGTGGAATAGTTGACAGGATAGTTATCAATTGAATATTATAGATTCTAAGAGACAGCTGAAAAATAAATGCTAGCTTACTTACATCACTAGCAGTAATGGTTTCATTCTGTATTATTTTCTGTTGTGAGCCTTTTAATGCAAAGGTATAATCTGAGAAGCTGCTAAATATTTTAAGAAGATTCCAGAAAGCTCCAAATGAGAATTTTCAAAGTGCCCCATTGCAATATTTAGTTTCAATATTTTCATCAGAAATATAATTGACTCTTTCTGATGGAAAACTTTCTTTAGGGAATCCTTATTTCCTCCTGGCAAAAATTTCTGCCTAAAATATTTTGAACTGCGATACTTCTGATCATTTAAAGTTTAAATATGCTACAGATACTGTGAAGTATCATACATAGAGCAGATAAAAAAGTATAATCCACATCATACGGCTTTAAGGCCTTTTTTTCATGAACCACTAAAGCTGTTAAAAACTTTTTTACTTCACTGGAAGTGAAGGCTCTGGGATAACACATGTTCTGTGCCTGTGTGGCCCAGAGGAAAGTGTCACAAAGATTTCAGGTGAAGTTAAGAAAGCTTAAGGCCACATTTCTAGACAGATCAGGATGCTTTCACTGTCCCAAACATTGTAGATATCAGGTACTGAACTCACCCTTCCCTTTGCTGCTTTGGCCAGAGGGATGAAGGAGGCAAAGATGAGCTGCTCTCTTCCTTACATCTTTGTAGCTAGGGAGGAGACACTAACTGATGTCAGCTATTTTCCCAAGGACGGCTTGCTGAAGAGGGGGGTAAATGAAGTGGGAAATATCTACAAGATGATCAGATCCTCAGCTGCAGGACATCAGTATGCTCTCACTGAAATTTGAATTATTCTGCATGATGCTAGCTAAGAATCTATGTTTTTTTTGTCTGGTCAGCTTTAGGAAGCTAAATTGACAGATTTATCAGAGCAAGAGTAGAAGACAGTGGCAGTGATTAAAGCCACAATGATGCGCATTGTGCCTTTTAAATTTTAAATAGGGTGAGCTAAGTCATAAAGTTTAAGTACTCTTGGTCTATAAAAGAGAAAAAACGTTTTAAGGTGGCAGCATAGAATGACATGAGAGAGACCCTCTCAGGCCTAGGAGATACAAGTAACCTAAAAGGCACTGGCTATTATATACATTACTGCAATTCAGTCTTTGGGCTTCCCGCTAGGAGTGCTTGAAAGAGTGGCAGTGATGGTCAGTTGCTGATTTATGTACAAGAAGCATGCTGTTGGGGAAAAAAAAAAAGAAATTCTACCCTTTGTACAAATCTTCAGAATTTCATCAAAGTATTTTTAATAAAAATGATGCTGACAGGATTGCAGAGGATGTTCATATCAATAGTTCTAAGCAAGGCAAAGAAAATATCTGGGCATCTGAGCTAGATTATTGCTGGCTAGTGAGTGTGCATGTGTGAATGTGCATGTGTGTGACTAAAATGACCGGTTTCCCCTGCAGAATGCACCACTGGGGATAGAATGTTACAGGGAATGGCTTATGGTCTATGTGTCTGATGGTAAAAATCAATGACTTGCCTTATTGAAAGGTGCCCTCAGGGGCAAAAAGCAGTGAATAGCTTATTAGTTTGTGTGTGCATGCTGGCAGATGATAAAGCAGCATCGAAATCAGTCATAGACCATAATAAAGTACCCATCCCCATCTTAAAGCCAGTGTGTACTACTGTCTCAGGGGAATACGCCTCCATTAACCCAAACTGCGCAGTAACTCATCTTTAACCACAGTACAAATATGCAGTAGAAGAGGAACCAGTAATGATTTCTTATGGTTACTGATGCAAAAAATATAGCAGATAAATTACTGGTGTACAGGGAAAGATTCTTTTCAGTGTAATATTCCACAATTTTATTTTACTATTATCTGGAATGGTGTGGATGGACTCCAACTGAGGATCTGGCGTGATACCAGGAATATTTTACTAATTTCCAAAATAAAAGAAGAAAACATAGAGTGATGCAACAAAGAAAAGATACAAGAGACAAAATATTCTGACCTTTTTTCCCCATCAGTAAACTGTTTTGGAGTATATTCAGGTCATCCATTCAGATACATAAGACCCACATACAACTACATTGTCACTGAAGCATTTATTGACCCTAAAATGTTGTTGTGCTAGGCATTACATGTCATGCCCTGGGATGCTGTGTTTTGATGACATACATCTGATTAATGACAATAATGCCTTCAGCAAACATAATAGCCATTTAATGTGGAGCTTTCCCAGAAGATCACTAGGGTAGATTCAGGCAAAGAATGAGAGGTGATGATTTCTCTTGGTTGCAAGGTGAAAGTACTGACTTGAGTAAGTATTTTCATGCTTTAATTATTTCCTAAGAGATGCTGACGGCATTTGTGCTTGTATCCATGGATATCCCAAACTAGTACAAAGTGTGTCTTTTTTAAAGGACTTGACACTTCAAATATGAAGTATTTTGTCTTGAAATATGTCATAGCGATGGCCATATGGGGCAGAATAATTCCCTTAGCTGGAGTAACTGATGTGTAGCATTTATTAAACAGATGGATAGACATGTGTACATTTCTACACAGCTTTGCTAACATTATGTTAGTTGTGGCACTGCCTGAAGGACATGCCTCTGGAAACCACAGGCAGAATTCCTGTCATCATATTGTTATGTAGGAAGATGCTAATGGCTTCCATAATGGAACTTTTAATAAAATGCTATAAAAAAAGAGTTGGGTGTATAGTATAGCAGTTGCATCCAGAAAGCCAATAGGGCTCTTGTTCTTGTCTTAGAAATTTCTGAACTTCCCATTGCAGCAGCTGCTGAAGGAAGAGCAACTGGGCTAAGGAGCCTTGCAGCAGGAGTTTCCCACGTGTAAAGTCAAGGGAAGGAAGAGGGAGAGACTGTCTAAGCAGCCGGATTCAACTGAGATTTGTAAGTGCCCTGGAAAGAAGTGGTGGAATTATCGGTGGGTAGGATAGAGACCCCATTTGAGAAATCTACAGCTAGAAGTTGTTGTCCCCTCTTAAGGAAGCAGACCTTATCAGGTACAAAATGCATGCCTCTTGTATGTTTAGGATAATCCTTCACACTTCATCACAATGTAAAACATCATTCCTTTTTGACTGTGGCAGATGTCTACAGCTTTACTGACTGAACACAGTAATTCAAAAGAAAAACAAGAAACAGAAACAAAAGTCCCCATCAAAATCATCACTGACAAATTAAACTTGGGGAAAACAAATGGCAATCACTCTCTATTAGCTACTCACAAATTTGATTTTACAAGAAGATAACACATCATGACATAACCTGAAAAACTATTGCATAATATAGCAGTCATTGTGAAAGAAATGTGATACATCAGATGGAAGTGAGTGGCTGAAATTTTTCATTCTACTTTGCAGGATAGCAGTTGCACAGCCTGATACCAATTTTTTTTTTTGGTTTGTTTTACAGGTATGCAGCACGCTGCAAAGTACTGCTGACGAAACAGAGCACTTGTGCTCTTTTACCTTGTCTTCTTCAGAACAACTCATAGAATCACAGAATCATAGAATGGTTTGCGTTGGAAGGGACCTTAATGATCATCTAGTTCCAACCCTCTGCATGGGCAGGGACACCTCCCACTAGACCAGGTTGCTCAAAGCCCCATCCAGCCTGGCCTTGAACTCATATGCAACATTAAGCTGTAAATGTTTTCAGTTATTCATTATTTCATTCCACTGTAAAAAGCACTTTTTGGGGGGTGGTCTGCATCTGTGAACTTGGACAAGCCACTCCTTGTATGACATTATATAGAGGTAAAAGCATTTTGTAGCACTAGCATATTGTGAGGACTGATTGTGAAGAAAGATTGGAAAACGGCTAGTCTGTCTGGTAATGTGGAGCACATATGTATCTAAGACAGATTCATAATGACATGCTTTATGTGATATATTATATAAAACATGTTTGAAATTTGTCAACATTGGATTGCTCCATTGTTGGATCAATGGTTTCCTTATCACTCCATTTTGGGCTTTCAACACAATCATGAAAGGATTTCAAATAACACTAGGAGAATATGCAGGTGAACAGAAATGAAGGAATGGGAATTGCACTTGGAAAAGGAAGTGGGGTCTTTCTGTAAAGACAACTGGCTTTTATCTCCTCACAGCTGACCATATGCTGAGAGAGCAGGCTATTCCCCAGCTAAACACGAAGCAAGGAGTGGCCGGTAGAAAGGCAAAAATGAATCCATTTATTGCTGCTAATTTTTTAGAGGGGAAACAAAACTTTTCTTGTACCCATCCAAAGTTCCTCTAGTTCTTTAAAAGGTACACAGCAGCTTTGGACTTGTTGCACCAAAGACAGAGAAAGAATTAAAATTACTGTGTTGCCAGTATGGACAATTTTCCAAGACTAATTTGCAATCAAGAAGATTAGTTACTGTACACTTGATTGCAGTGCTTCCTCCACAGAAAGTCCACACCAGTAACCACTCTTGCTTGGTGCCCCAGTCACTCCTCTTTCCATTCTTTTGAAAGGAAAAGACACAACTGATGGCATCAACTGAGGACTGATCCAAAGCCTCCTGAATTCAATGTGTGCATTTATATTAGCATTTCAGATGAGATAAGGATCGTCCTTTTAAAACAGATCTTCCAGTTTCCCCCATTTTCTGTGCTTTGGTTCTGCCCTTGGAGAGCATTGGATTCCTTACAAATTAAACTAAATGGGAAATGCACCCCAGGAATGTACCTCTGTGCACCAGGTCACGACAGGAGGTCAGTCCACGGAACCAGGCTAGAGCTAATCTAAAGTAACCCTCCTTTCCCAAACACACACACTGTAGGTACTGGGTCCTTACCACCCACTGGTTTAAGCTGCAGATATGTGCCTATTGTCCTGCCCTCCTTGTGACCTCAGATATAGACAAGGAGATTCCCTTTTGGACACCTGACCCCTGCAGAGCCTGGTACAATTGAAGAAATTTCTGTACAAAGGAAGGGGAAGACTGGGGAGCATTATAAGTCATGACATAGGCTTCCAGCTAAAATGGGAAAATATATTTTGTTTGCTCTAGTTGGATCTTTCCTCACAAGCTGCAATTTCACACACAATAAAAGAAAATATATGCAAAAATTATTGTGGACACTAACACATTTTTTTTTTAATCTTTTTTTTTTCTTCTTTCCTCGGAACCTCATAATCAGACTATACTGATTCCCTAAGGAGGTAAATTTGATATTTCTCCAGTGTGAATCCAGACCCCTTCTGGATATTAATCCACTTCACAAAGTCATTACGAATAATTTAGCATAAAAGCAGCCTTTTTCCTCACAAGACAAAGCGCTGAGGCTGAAGCATTTGAGGAGCAGCGTGAAAAACATACTGTAGCTGTCTTGGCTCCATTTGGATGGAGTATAAATAAGGAATTTTGGCTGCAAATCCTGTCAGTCTCTTAGTCTTATTTAGCACAAATATTCAGGAAAAACAATGATAATATCATTTGGTTTTCTTTTTCTTCTTCTTTTTTTTTTTTTTTTAATAGTGCTAAGTCAATGCATAATTACTGAAAAGCATTTCTGACTGAATTTTAGATGAGCATTTTGACAAAATATTATATTGGAAACAATCTTTATCAAACATTCATGTGTAGTGTGAGAGATAAAAACAGGAATCCATAATTCATACGGCAGAGTGTATTACCAAGTGTGAATAAGAGGCTGAATTTAAATGAGGAGGTCTGAACAATATTTTCTGCGAGGCATCTGCTTTAATCATTTACATTATTCACTAGGTTTTCCAGAACCGTAAATCTTAAATATATATTTGTGTTTGTGAGAATGTGTATGTAAATATACACATATATGCACACATACACAAAGCATTATACATATCCACACATCAGCACACATTCATGCAGATACAGAAATGTGTTTGCATACGGAGACATAACAGCTTAGGGCCTGATTCTGAAATTGTTCTACGTGAATGGGAGGACTCCTATTGACAGTGATGGATTTGGGGATCAAGACCTTAGCGCCTTGGTTTTTCACCCCTTACCCTGAGTTTGCAGTGCTATGAATCAGATTGAAGTAAAAGGAAAGACAAGTCTTTATTTACCCTAAAATAATTGAAACATTTACTTAGTTGACAACACACATTATAGAAGAGCAGGAAACCCACAGTGAATCCCCCTGCACTGACACAAAATCCTGAAGACCTTTCTGTCAACCATTTTATCCAACTGATGTTCTTACCCAAATTGTGTTTTCAGGACTGGCCGCCTATGCTTCAGGGTGCAATGTCAAGAGAGACCCTTGAGTGAGCAGCTGTGTGGGGCCTGATTGCAGCATGCAAGCATGCATGGGGGACCCCATCCAGATACAAGGCTTCCCGTACCTCACTGTCCCACCTTTACTCAGACAGGTAGGAATTTTAATCCTCCTCCCAGTGGTTGTCTCTGCCTGGTTTGACTCTGCCTCTACCTCTTAGATGTTAACTCTTGCCAAGGTAGCAAAAGGAGTCACCTAATCATTCCTGGGTACTTCACTAAGCCCTAAACAGATTTTTGGTCCATGATTAAGCAGGCCCTCTTCTCATTGGGCTTTCAAGTCCCAGAGTGTTGTTTTTAACATAATAATGCTTAGATTTCATATAAATTTATCTACTTCCTTATCATAATTCACACTTTGACACAGGTATGGCTTGTGCATATAGCAGTTACTGGCTCCTTTTTGACTTGTAGGAAAGCAAGTGAGGAGTGATAATGAGTTTCAGAGCTTGATATTCCCTTCCTCATTGTGAAGGGACATCAAGGTTGTCTTTTTTTTCCAGTTGTGGCTACTGCATACAGTCCAGCCCTCTTATTGAGAATCTCTTTCCAGAGACATGCTTAGGCCAGTGTAGCACCTGAGGCAAATAACAAAAGACAAAGGCCAGCACTAACCCAGGCTCAGGGTGTGATGTTCACATATCTATTCTGACATTATATCCCACATAAGGAGCATTCGCTGTGCCAGCTTCTGTGTAACTATGTCATCTGCATAACTAATCCTTTTATTTCCATGTCCCCCTTTAGTGGCTGGTGAAGCAATGTCACAAAGCCGTAGCTGTCACTTTGTTTCAGGAGAAGGCCAGAGGACTAGAAATAGCTGAGCTGTATTGCAGGGAGGAGGTCCACCTCCTCTGGCAGGACTCAGAGATTGCCTGTTTAAAGAAATCTGTCTCTGCTCCTTCCACTGCTGTTCATTTGTTATAAACAACCCACGTTGGGGTTTTTTTTGTGTTCAATAGAACTCAGGGTGTCGCTTTTTTATCCCTTCCACTTTTCACCCCCTTTCTATTTCATAAGAATGTGTTTCCTGATCCTAGCAGGATCCGTTTGTCAGGTCAGGAGCAGCTGGTACTGCTGCACAGGAGGTTGTTGTATTCTGGTATGTATGTGTTTATTTAAATAATTGTTACTTTCTTGAAGGGTAACAGTGAACACATGATAGAAGAAAAATACCAAAGCAGTACAAATCTTTCCACTCACTGAGTTATATAGGGCATATTAGAAAAAAAAAATCACAAAGTTTTTAATTATGTACAGCAGACAAGTCGATGAGGAATCATGCATGAAATGCATGTACTCTGAAGACCAATGAAAAGGAATTTCACCTCTTTTTATGAAGCTGAGCCCAAGTGATTAAAATGATTGTACCCTATCATTTTAATTCTCTTTCCTCTCAGCTTTCTTTAATGGTGCCCTCTTCCATGCTTAAGCAAAATGATGAATTAATTCAGTTTCTTCCCTGTGGGGCAGAAGAAAAGCAAGATTCAACACATCCCATTCTGCCAATATTTCATTCACAGGGCACATTCCATTTATCCATTTTTTCCATGCTTTATTGTTTTATATTGTTACCCTGAGGAATGTACACAGATCATAGAATTTGTGACTGTGAGACATTCTGATAAGACAAGAAATCGGATGTACTGCAAAATTGTGCAATGTAATTTGGAACAAAGCTCTGTTGAGAGGATGGGGAAGAAGGACAGGCACAGATTTTCTAGAAGAGAAAAAGGGGCTGAGCTTCCCCTCCATTGATACTTGCAGAGCTCTTACACCTTCCAACTATCCTGGTGACAACTGCATCCCGTGATCTTCCTTTGTGGCTAACCACTTGCGAGTACTGACACAGCCCAGTTTTAGCCCTTTAGCTGAGACAGGAACCAAGGCTCTGGCTGTGTCCCAATTGCCTCTTTATAGCACCTGTAATGATACCAAATGCCTTAACCAGACCTAGACTGTGGAACGATCTTTAGGTGTGTCGTGGTTTGGCCGCAGATGGGAACAAAGGACCACGTGGCAGTCACTTGTACAAATCAGAGTCCCCCACCAGCGGCGTGGCCGGGAGGGGAAAATTGAAA